>JADRCD010192108.1:26949-40825 GCA_019843815.1 Montemys delectorum
GAAGAAGAAGAAGAAGAAGAAGAAGAAGAAGAAGAAGAAGAAGAAGAGAAGAAGAAGGAGAAGAAGAAGAGGAAGGAGAAGATAGGACTGCTATAGTATATTAAATACACTTTTTCATATAGAGTGCACGTAAAGTGCACTGCTTTCACCACAGGGTAAGAAGGTCAAATGAATGATTGACATTCCTTCAAAATGGTTTGCTGGCCATTCACACTATTGAAGCAGGGAGGAAAAGGGAAGTACCATTTGCTAAGGGTCTTGTGCCTAGCTAGGTGTCTGGCTTATGTGATCATATTTTAGTAGAAGAAACTTTGGAGGAGAAAAAAAAATCATAAGAGGATAAATGTAAGAAGGACCGACAATGCCAGTTTTGTTAATGTGGGAATTATTTAACTAAGACGAGAAGCTAAGTATTGTGACATGGTGTCCTATACAAACTGTGAATATCTTCTTTCACCCCAGAACATGTAACGAAGATTTGCTTGCCTAATAGGTAGTCAAATTGTGAAGTAACCCAAGCAGATAATATAGTTTAGGACTGACAACAGAGAGCAAAGAAATCCAGTTTACCAAGCCTCCTGATGTTAAAAATGTACATTTGACTCCAGTGGTTGGGATGGAAGGGAGTATGGAATACCTCTAAAGAATTCAGTCATCCAGGAATTAATGCCAAAGAACAGTAGAATGTTGTAAGCATGGCTATGGCTTTGAAGTAGCCATTTATCATTTGGAGACCAGGGGACTCTTCTTAGAATTTAAGGCACTTGTTCTAGAAACCCTCTGGGAATGATGCTGACAATGTCACATTTGCCAGGTTCCCTGAAGGTGGCTCATAGTAATTGTAGAGCCATTGTGGGGAGTGGCTTCCCATTCTATGAATACACTGGACACTTGAGTTGGAATAAGAGCATTTCAGCACGAGGCTAATAACACTCATCTGAAGAAATGGAAAGAATACCTTAAGATTGTACAATTATCAGAACATGGGTAAGTTACTGACAATGAAGAACATAAAACAGTGCAGTGAGACTATTTCAGTTACAAAAAACAAAAAGTAGTGTTTAGTTTAAACTCACTGGTATTTATGAATGCACAAATATGAATCTATTGTGAATCATAGATGTCACAGCTAGGTAGGACTTTTAATTATTTCCCTCTCTTGATAGCATGCATAACACCTTCCAGTGCTATGAAAGCTAGTTCTTGGGCGAGAGGCTTTCAGTTTAGGCTCAGGTGAAATTCTCTTAAGTTCTGTGCTCAAAGTATATATGATGCCTTCAGCAATAGGCACTTACTTTCCATCAGAGGCAACATCAACAGCCTGTATTGGTGTGGGAGTCTCTTGAATCCCTCTGACCAACAACTCAAAAAGGAAGTTTCTAATGCCTGGTACTGGAGAAAACTGGAATTGTTATTGGTTTGCTTCACTAACAAATGCCAATCTCTAGAGGACATGCTAAGTGAAATATCATAAGAGATTTGTTAGTAACACTTAGTGTAGAAGTGCTATTTCTATCAGAAACCTGGGAAAAGGGCTGGTGAGATGGCTCAGAGGATAAGAGCACTGACTGTTCTTCTGAAGGTCCTGAGTTCAAATCCCAGCAACCACATGGTGGCTCACAACCACCCGTAATGAAATCTGATGCCCTCTTCTAGTGTGTCTGAAGACAGCTACAGTGTACTTATGTATAATAATAAATAAATCTTTAAAAAAAAAAACCTGGGAAAAAACCAGGGAAATAAGTGTAATTCTCCTTTATTTCCACATTTTATTAATCTGCTTATAACAGATTGTTCTATCTAACTATACCAGCTCCCAAATTTTGAAACTTTCAAAATATTTCCCATCAAGTTTGCTATTAGATACTGAATGTCATTCCTAAGAGAAGATAAGAAATATTAGGACATATGAATGCCCCCCAGTACTGATGATTTATTGATAGTATTTTGGCAAGTGTCTTGGTTATTTTTGTATTGTCATGAAGAGGCCAAGGCAACTTAGAAGATAAAGAGTGTATTTGGGGCTTACAGTGTCAGAGGGTTAGAGTCCATGACCATCACCGTGGGAAGTACGACAGCAGGCTTGTCACTAACTGGGAGCCTACTTCCTCATCAGAAAGTAGGAGGCAGAGTGAGTGAACTTTGACAGGTATGGGCTTTAAGCTTTTTGAAACTTCAAAATCCACTCACAGTGACACACCTCCTCCAACCAGGCCACACCTTCTAATCCTTCCCAAACAGTTCCACCAAGCAAGGAGCAAGCATTTAAGTATATATGAGCCTATGGGGGCCATTCTCATTCCTACTACCAGAGCAGGCAAGACATGTTATGGCTTTCAGACCAAGAGTCTAGGTGGTCAGTTTTTCTGTTGCCTGCTCTGTGAATTGTATAGAATCATCCTCAAACTTCAGGCTTATTTACCAAAGGAAAGCAAGCCTTTTGGCTTTTCAGTCAGTATTGTTACGTAGCAAACTTCACCTGTTTTTGTTTATTTTGAAATGTCTCAAGAGAGAATCCCTTTATGAATGCCATGACCATGCAGCCAGATGAAACACACATGGAGAAAGGCATACACACAGGGCTTTGACTGCCAAGCCCAAAACCTGGGGAGGTCTAGGACAGGCTGACACATGGCTAGGATATATGGCATGATGTTGGCTTCTTGGCCAGGGGCCACATTGTAACTATAGGGACATTTACTCCAAGAAAGCTAATGACCTTTCCCTAGAGCCAGACTAACAATGTATGTTGGTGAAAGATCTTGCCTCAAAAATAAGATCCAGCCTCCAGAAACCTATTGAGAATAAAGCAAATGGCTCACAGAAATAATGCAGCCATTCTCAATGTGTGTCTCCTTTTACTGATTATAGGCAGTGCTGAAATAGAAATGAAACCAATTTAGTGGAAAGAAACTCCATTTGCC
Organism: Montemys delectorum; assembly: GCA_019843815.1. NCBI lineage: Eukaryota > Metazoa > Chordata > Mammalia > Rodentia > Muridae > Montemys > Montemys delectorum. The sequence goes on from JADRCD010192108.1 coordinate 29,874, forward strand.
TATTGGATGGTATATTTCAAAGATGATCTATCCAGCTGATTAATTTTTCAGGTGGTTATTTGTTTCCAACCTTTTAACTTAAAAATTTCCTTTTTTTCCCCAAACTTTCTTACCCACATTGTATTTATAATATATTGTTAGATTACTAAAGCACTTCACTGCCTTATTCCTTTGTTCATAATATATTCACAATGAAGCAGGCACTCTACTAAGTAGATGATCTTGGTCCCCAAGCAGTTATTATTCCTTCTAAGATTTCTGTTTCATCATCATTATTGTTATTTCACACAATATATAATTTAAAAATAGTTTTTAAAAGTTACTTATTATTGTGTATGTGTATGGTGTTTGTCTGTGTACCTGTCTGTCTGTCTGTATGTATGTATTTCTTAAGGACCTACATGTGCCTTGGCAAGGATGTGGAGGTCAGAGGACAACCATCCTCAGTTGAGTCTCAGTCTTCCCTTTCTATCTTGTTTCTTGCTGTCCTGAATACTCTACATGAGCTAGTTCTCAAGTGTGGGGAGATCCTCTCAACTCCATCTTGCTGGTACCACTGAATCTAGCTTTTATATGTGTTCTAAGGAATTCAAACTCAGGTTATCAGGCTGGTGTGGCAAGGACTTTTTACCTGTAAAATCAATCATCTTTTTTACAAAATGTGATTTTGACTTTTTAATTTCATTTTGCATTGACTTAGAGTGTCTAAACATGTCCCATTGTTAAGAGCAATGTTAAGAGGACCCATCCAAGCACAATATTGCATGCCTGTAATCCCAGCATTAGGAAGGACATAGCTGGAAGATCACAGGTTTGAGGCCAGCCAAGGCTACATGATGAGGCTCTGCCTTCAAATAAGAGAAAAAAAAAAGTTCCTGTAATGACTTGAGTATGCGATGCCTGTCAGAGGTTTATATTTTAAATGCTTTGCTTTTGAATAACTAGGCTCCAGCTCATTACATATTTGAGAAAATCCTACAAAACCTAGAGTTGGGGAAGAAGATGTAGTTGAAGGAACTAGATTACTGGGGATGGGTCCTGGCCCCTTTATCCATCTCTTTCTGTGCTGTCTGTCTGCAGTGGCATAAGCAGCCTCTGGCACACACCTCTACAGAACTGATACTCTTCCTTACAATATGCTTCGAGACATAGACCCGCATGGCAAAGGACTAAACCCTCCAAAACCAAGAGCCAAAATAAATCTTCCCATAAGTAATTTCTGTTAAGTTCTTTTCATCATAGTGATGAAAAGCTAACCAGTAAAGTACCCAAATGAAGACATAATCCATGCATTGACATGTCCTGCTATTTAACTCCACTCCACAGTTGAACAAGAGAGGAAGAAAGGTGCAGCTTACTTCTGTTTTAGTAGGCCAATTGTCTTTCATGCATGATTTGAGTAAAGATGATATATGTAGTTGATTTTATTTTAATTATTTTGCTTGAGACTGTGGCTTAATCCCTTTGGCCATTCACTAAAACTGAAATTGTTACACGCCATTTATTGGCAGGAAGTAGGGTTGATCTACTTTTGGGTGTGAGGACAAGATACAAGATGCAGGGATAGTCTTAAAGGGAAGGAAGGTGACAGTTATTGAACTGGGTAGCAAATAGAGAACTTAGGAGCCTAGACTTCATATCTTTTAGCATCAATTTCATTTCTTTAATTAAGAGAATGAATGATACAAACCACTTTTCTTTTGAATTAATGAAAGAATCCTGGAGATCTATTCAATTGTTTAACATGCTTTTTTTTTTTAAAGGGATGTAATTTTGATTTTATTATTCTTCCTTCTTTCCTTTTTTTTGTTGTTGTTGTTGTTGTTTGTTTGTTTTTTGTTTTTCGAGACAGGGTTTCTCTGTGTAGCCCTGGCTGTCCTGGTACTCACTCTGTAGACCAGGCTGGCCTCAAACTCAGAAATCCACCTGCCTCTGCCTCCCAAGTGCTGGGATTAAAGGCACGTGCCACCTCTTTCTTTCTTTCTTTCTTTCTTTCTTTCTTTCTTTCTTTCTTTCTTTCTTCCTCTCTTTCATTCCTTGTTTCTTTCCTTCCTCTTTCTTTTTTTCTCTCTCTCTGTGTGAGAGAGTGTGCACACACACATGCCTGTGTCAAGATGTGCACTTGAGGTCAGAGGATAACTTTATGGAGTCAATACTCTCTTTCCATCTTGGGTTCTGGAGTTTGAATTCAGGTCACCAGGTTTGCAATGCAAGTGTTTTTACAAACTGAACCAGCTTTTTGATGAAAACTTTCCAGTCACCATGATATTACCAATCTGGTTGATGTCATAGACTGGGATATACACATGCTGTGTAGACACAGAAAACTTATATATAGGTTACTGGAAGTCAAGGTAGCACTTAGACAGAAAGTAAAGAAAGGCCAACCCCTTGATGATTTGCCTGCATTATAAAAGAGATCCCTCTCAGCCACCTGAAGAATGGCAGCCTAACCACTAGAAGCTGTGAGGAGATAAAAGAGACTCTATTTTAAGGATAAGGGGAGCTGAGCATGCCTTTAATCCCAGCACTTGGGAGGCAGAGACAGGCAGATTTCTGAGTTCGAGGCCAGCCTGGTCTACAGAGTGAGTTTCAGGATGGCCAGGGCTACACAGAGAAACTCCGTCTTGAAAAAAAAAAAAAAAAAGATAAGGGGAGAGAAAGAAATTGATGTAGATTCATCAGTTACTGATCAGGAGTAGCAAAGGACTCATAGGATGTGTAAGGAAGTTTTTTGGTTTTGTTTTCATTTTTTAAAGAACACAGGGAGAGAAGAAGAAGATGTAATTTTTCTTGACATACCAACATACAATAAAGGCAAGTGTTGAGTGACACCCATCTCCCTGCACCCTGAGCAGCTGTTCAGATCTGATAAACATTCCTTCTTCCAGGCATGACAGAGTGACAGTCTCTCAAGTAGCCAGTGAGACCTGGGACCAGGCTTTTGATCTGTCGCCTCCCAACCCTGCAGCTGGCCTGGAAGCAGAGGCCAAGCCCAGTGGGCCGCTTAGCAGGCACCCAGGTCCAAGAATGCAGAACCGGGTGGAGAGGCCTGTTTAATTCAGGCAAGAGGAGCAAATCTGACTTAACTTGGTTGGGCTCTTAAGACCCCTGTGGAGTTAAAACCTGCTCCCTTCCAACAACTCTCTGAAAAGCAGGGAACAGGAAAGAATCTCTTGAAAGCCTTCTCTCCTCTGGATGCTGTGATTCTCGAGGCAAGATTTCTTTCTGTCTAGAGGAGGATTTGTTCAGTCCCTAGAGATGGGATACATAGGAAGTAGGCGATAAGAGGCAGTAGCTCCAGTGCAGCCGATCCTAAGGACCAATGCTCGTGATTCCTTACTTTCTGGGTTCAGTCTCTTTCTTGACATTTTTTGACAGGAGCTATGGGAATGCAAGTGGTGGTGGAGACAGCTAGGGTGGAGAAAGATGTGTTTATATGTTGGATGTGATCCAGTCAAGGACTGTGCTCATTGGCTTTCTGGTTCTGCTCTTCTTTTCTCCCTTTATCGATTTATCATTTACCAGTATATTGGTGCTTCACAGGGTGTGGTCCTTTACTGTCAGCAGCATTAAGAATGCAAAGTTTTGTATCTACTACATACCTACTCTGACACGAAACCTGCCTGACCAAGTGAATATATTGGATGCACATCAAAGACAAGCTGCAAAACACTAGGGCATGGTCTTAGCTATGTTCTCTCATTTACTGAGTATAACAGCCTTTGTTTGTCATTAAATTATCCCACCAAAAGCCAATGAGAACCTGAAGTCTACCAACAGCTAGATATGAGAGTGAACACAGATATTGGATACTCACTAGGCAAACTTTGAAGGGCTTACCACCATGACCAATATCCAGATTAGAATCTGCAAAAGACTGCAAGGCATAGGACCTAGTTAAATAGTGCTGGAGTTCCTGACCCACAGAACTGTAGGGTAAAGAATGTCTGTGGCTTCCAACTTCTCATTTGGATTAATTGGCTATGCACAAATATATAACTAATATGGCATTGTCAAAACTGCAAGTGAGGCCCTTGAATATGGACCATATTCTCCTAGATGTGCCTTGTACAGGTAGACCGAGAAGCACCTATGTGACTAAGACCCAGGGCCTTGGAGCAAGACTGCCTAGGTTCAAATCCTAGCTTGATTGCTTCTCAGCTGTAAGGGCTTGATATGTACTTTTCAGTCTTAATGTCTCTCATTAGGTGTTACTCATAACGGTCCATACTTGTAAAGAAGGTTAATTGTGTTAATAGATTTAAAGCACTTAGCATATTGCCTAGCAACAGTAAGCACAATAAATTTGGTTACAATTCACTCAACAAACTCTAAGGCATAGACTAACTGCAGAGACTAGAATTGCAAAGATTCAGGATGCAACCCACCTCCCTTGGCACCATTGTCCTATTAGGGAGACACAAAAGAATAAGGATGAGTAAGGATTTGAAGTGCTAGGCTCAGCATGGCACCTACACACAGCAGAGTGGAGCCCAGGCTATATGTGGCCTAACCTGGATGTAGGGCACTTGGAAAATTGAAAAAGACTATGTACTTGGTGGTGCACTGCTTTAATCAGCACTCAGGAGGCAGAGGCAGGGGGATCTCTGTGTGTTTGAGGTCATCTTGATCTACATACGGAGTTCTAGTCTAGCTAAGGCAACATCATGAGACTCCAGCACAAACAAATAAACAAACAAAAAGGATATGTTCTGGATCCCACCAACATTCTACTTCAAAACTCAGTCTCTATAGCTTCCTTTTCCTATGGATAACAGGTATAGTCACCAAAAACTTCCTCTGAGTAGCTATTGCTTGGCATGCAGGATCTAGGTGCCTAATTCACACGAGAGTTGCCTCTTGGTGGTCTTTTTTGTTCCTGAACAGATAGTCTAGTTCATCTAGTCTAGAGAGTTGTGGTTTTTTTTCTAGAAGGTTCTTCCTCTTACAAAGCTGACTCTTTTCTTATCCTCCACTCTTCTGTTTAAATGCCTCCTGAGATAGAGATAGTGTGTCTGAACACTGGGTTTAAACAAATGCCCATTGTTGTGCACTTTCCATATCCTGAGCAGTTCTAGCATTTAGCATTTTCTTAATTTCTTTATTTACCTGTTGGCTACCATTTCCCTGAGAAGACCTCACAGTCTCTAGGTGGTAGTATAGGTCTGTTTGGTTCGCCATGTTGCATACCCAGGAGACAGAAAGTTGACATTTAATAAGTATTTGTTATTGAATGGATAAGTGGATGAATGAACATGTTTTGTTGTTGTTTTTTTTAATACCCACTGCAACACTTTAACATGATTTGCGAAAATGTCAATCTTAATTATGAAGGACGTTAATTCAAATTCTTGGAGACACAAGTGCTAAAAACAGAGAATGTGAAATCAAATCTAATTGGGGATGGATGGGAGAGGAGACAGCCAATAGACTATTTGACATTCATGGAGTATTGCCTCCAAGGTGGTAGTGCGAGGTTAAATAGTTATGTGCACAAACATCTGAAGACGTGATCATCATTCTTTTGGGGCAGCACATAGGGAAACTAAGGTTTAGAAGAGTTAAATAACTTGCTTAAAGTCCCAGCCAATATTGTGCGTTTGAACTCAAAATATAAGACTCCAAAATATGTGTGTCACTATTGTCCTATCTGGCCTCCATGGTATGTAGCTCACTACATAAAAACTTGGTTTAAGCCAGACAGTGGTGGCACATGCCTTTAATCCCAGCACTTGGGAGGCAGAGGCAAGCAGAGTTTGAGGCCAGCCTGGTCTACAGAATGAGTTCCAGGAGAGCCAGGGCTATACAGAGAAACCCTGCCTCAAAACCACCCCCTCCGCTCCCCTCAAAAAAAAAAAAAAACCCAACTTGGTTTAATCTTCTCCTCCATTCTAGTCTCTCCAGATTTAACCTTGGTCCTAGCACAGCCTACCCAAAAGAGCCCCTTCTTCTAACTCACTTCCTGCTCCTAGGGGCTTGGCCTCTGGGCAGGTCTCCAGGGTTTCCTAGTTCTTACTGGCATTCAACCCTTTATTTTGGACTATCCCCAGTCCATTGTGACTCAGGCAACCCTCAGAACTATTCTCTATGAGGGACCCAAAACTGCCATAATGGGCTGAGGCTCAGATAAGAGCATGCTTCAGCCCTTAGGAGAGAAGCTTCAGAGATCCACAACTGCAGTGTGTAGAGAGTAACAGACGTTAGAGCAATCAGTTGTATATTAATGTCATTACTGAACCTGTCAAGGTTCAGTGTTCTATCAGAAGAGAAGGCAGAAAGATTTTGAGAGCCAGAGGTGGTCGATGATTCAAGGAAACAGACTCAACAGAATTGATGCGTATATGGACTCACAAACACTGTGGCAGCACACACTAGACTTGGACAGGTTCAAACCAGACTAAATCCAAGCACTTAGCAGGGGAAGTGGAAACAAAGCCCCACCCCCTAACCAAGAAGCTATTTGCAGTCTATACTTTCTGGGAAAGAGCTATTAGTTTTCTCCAATGGAGAGTCATATCAATCATAGTTCACCAACAAAACAAACTCCATGTGTTTTTTGTGTTTGTTTTCGTGCGTGTGCATGTGTGTGTACCTTTTGACCTTTTAGTTTGTCTGTTTTCCTGTGGTGGTTTTGTGGTTTTGTGTTGTTTGTTTTGTTTCATGAGAGAGAGAGAGAGAGAGAGAGAGAGAGAGAGAGAGAGAGAGAGAGAACACTAAGGAATGAAGATGGGCAGATCATCAGGAGGTGGTGGAGGGGGGAGAACCAGAGAGGAGTTTTGAGAGGGAAAAGAATATGATCAAAATATAGTGCATGAACATATGTTGCTTAAATACTTTTTTTTTTTGATAATTGTGTGCTTGAGTAGAGATATGCACAGTTAACAATCAGATGAGACCTTCAGAAGGCTCTCTTAAGGTTACATCTACCCATGAGCATGAAGAGTCAACTGTGGCCCAATGATCATTTAGTCATAGTGGCTTCTTTAGCAACCTACCAGTCCCATATTTTTGGTCAGATATGCAGGAGAGTGACCCTTCACCTCCTATCCACAAGTGTGTCTCATTCTAAACAGCAGGTTTGTTTGTGTCTTCCCAGAAACCCCTAAGGAGTAGCATTCTCTTAGTCAAAGCAGCATGTAATTTAAAGCAATGGGCAGTTCCTGCTGCACTGAATCCCAAGATCAGTCAAACCAAGCAGGGTAACAGGTCAGACTAGAGCTCAGATGGAGTAGCTGTTGGGGGAAGCGGTGAGAGCTCCTGTAGTTGGGGCTGGAGGGGCCCCAGAGAGTATCTATCTCGTGTTTGGAACAGGCCTTGAGTGAGGGTTCCCATTAGCAACAAGTCACCACAGGCCAAAAAGAACAAGAAAGAAACCAGACTTATCCCATCTGCAACAGGACTGAAAGCTGCATTTTTTCTCCTGAACAAGAGGAATTACTGGGCCAGCAGCTCTGGTAAGCAACTGCAGGCTTAAATCCTCAGTAGGAGGGAACAAATAGGAATTATGCCCCTGTGAGCAATTCCCTGCTCAAGGCTTTTATTTAAAGCCAGAATGCATATTTTTAGTGTACTTTAGTGAGCTTCAAATAAGCAGATTTTTGTTGACATAAGGCCTGTGCTGAAATTTACATACAAATATGCCAAAATATATTTATTAGTTATCTTTATATGGTTTTCCTTAGTTTTCGAGTTGTCCACATGTCTCCCATGTGATCTGTGTCAAGAACATGAAAAAAAAAGTTATTTGAAGAGACAAGAGTGGATGTAGAAGCATTCGCTGAAGGTTGACATACTGGGTGGCTATAAAGATATGTGAATTTCTAATTTGAAAAATGATTCTGTTTGATTAGACGTCAAGTTTTCTGAATGATGGCTTACCAAGGCTAGAACAGTCTCTACCCATGCATATTTGAGTGTATTTTTTACCTATTCATAAAGACGCAAGGCATTGTGAAAATGACCTGAAGATTTGTTCTTAAGAAATCTAGGGTTTAGAGAAACATAGGTCATTCAACCTAGGAAACCGTTCAGAGCATCCAAGGATATTTGGTCCACTAGTTCTGTGGATGTGTTCACCAATTGCATATGATTTGAATGTCCATGAATTGTACTTAGCTCACAGAGTAGATTTGGATATGGTTTAGACTTACATGATGACTGGGGAAGTACTTTAAGATTTTCCAGCATCTCATAGTTATCAATGTGAGCACCAATCATTGTTTGTACTATAATAATATAGACGCATGAGAGGGCAAGGAAAAAATGTTTTAAGTTCTGTTGACAGCATACAAGACAATACTGGGTATAAGAAATTTAAAAAATAAAAATAAAAAAATCCTGGCAATGTTGTAAGAGAATTGCACCATGGGAAGCGGACTGGAATTGTGGGCAGTCCTGATTTCATCAAGTTCTATAGCTGACATTTCAATTTCTCATTTTTCTCTCAGTTACTCCATCTATAAACAGATCTATAAATATGAATAGGGCCCCACAAAAATGTAGTTTTTTCCGCTTGTAAACTTTAGCACACCAGTTTTATTGTGATTATGTCTTTCCCTGTCTTGTTTTTTCTAACCTGAGTTCTAGGAAACAGTACGGTACATACACTTTTGAAAAGGAACCCACGCCTTTGGGGAAAGGCTAGACAGGCACGCAGGGTAGAAAGCAGACCTCTGCCACCAGGGGTCAGTAGAACTTCTATGAGGCTCTTAAAAGTACAGACAAATTCAGAGAAGGGCAAGTTCTTGTCACCATTTGTCCCTCAGAAAACACCCACACGAGGAGGCTGTTCTATCACTAGAAATGGCAGCCAGTTCCAAGTTGTCAAACACACAAAGGACACAGTGAAATATGACTTAGCCCTACTTGTCAGTTTATGGAAAAACCAGAGTTGCCTGTTTCAACTGCAGCTGGGAAGAACACTCTTCAGTTAGCACAACTTATGAACGGTCATTAGCTGATTGGCCAGTGACAACTCTGTTTGTTGTAATTTCCTTATCCTGAAAATAGGATTTGACGTTTCCATCCTCTTCCTGCCATTGTCCTGGTGTAAAGAGTAAAGATTTTTAAAACTTTGTACTCGCTGTACAAACTTTCAAGGCAGAGAGTATACCTAGGTAAGTAAAATGTTTACATAGCATGCAGGAAGCTCCAAGTTAGGACCACAGTAGCATATACATTGGGAATAGTGATATATACCTCTAAACCCAGTACTGAGGAAGTGGAGACCAAGGTATCAAATGTTCAATGTCATATATAGCTACCTAGCATATTTGGAGGCCAGCCTATTTTCGACCCCATCCAGACAAACAAATAAGAAGCCTGACTCTCAGGCCTATTAAGTAGATCTTATCCTGTGGGTCTTAAGTCCTGGGGGTGTGGGGTATTGTCAAAAGACCTTTGCACGGGGCTGTCCAAGACCATCTGAATATCAGATATTTACATTATGATTCATAGCAGTAGGAAAATTACAATTACAAAGTAGTAGTGATAATAATTTTATGGTTGGGGGTCACTACAACATGAGGAACTCAGTCACTTCAGAACTAGGAAAGTTGAAAACCACGGAACTAGAAGGGGGCCAATGGAAATCAGATCACATCACTCCCATGCTGAAAACTTTTCTAAAGGTCTTCCCACCCAAGACATAAAGTGCCAAGGTCTGCAGGATCCCTCTAACTTTTCTGCCCAGACTGCCAGTCCTGCATTCACTATTCTCCAGCTCCATTCTCCATCTCCACCTCTCCTTCTTCAGGTATCGAAATCTAGTGGCTCTCAGTGTGCTCCTAGAGTCTTAACAGCCTCTGCCCTAATAGGGAAGTGGTTGGAAAAGTAAATTCTAGGGTCACATTCCAGATCAAATAAAGCAGAAACTCTGGAGAAGGGTCTTTGTTACTTATGTTTTAAGCAGCCTCATGATAAGCAGGCCTTGTGGACATTTCTACAATGCACTGTCCGCTTACAACAAGAGAAACAAAAGTTCAAGAACCCCCGACCCAAGCTTGAGTTTTTCCTTCATAAAACAGGGCACCATTTCCTCTCCAACCTTTGCAGTCCTGTTGTGGCACTGGGGAAGCCTTCCTGTCCGTGTATTGTGAACGACAAGGAGCCATGGCCAGATCATGCCAGGACAGAGGAGCTACTCAATAAGTATTTGTCTAAAAAATTTAGAAATGAGTTCCAGGCAGCTTCCTTCTCCAATCTGGATGCTGTTCCCTCATTTGTTCCAGGCCAGAAGGATTAATACTCAATTGCTAGGAACCTTAAGAAGATCGGGAGATGGTACTTATGAAATGCTTACCCGGAGTTTAACACATACACTGCTCAATTCTCTTTGCTTTGACCTCACTCTTTGGAAGCCAGATGAGGCTGTTCACTTCTCCTGCCTCCTTTCTTTGAGGGTAGGGTTCCTCTTCCACTCCCCAACTTGATCTACAGACTATTTCTGCTGGGATAAAATCAGCATGTTCTACCCTGCATCCTTCAGAACCCCCGAGTGCTAGGCCTTCAGAACAACCCCGTTCAGATTCCTTCACAAGATGCTGTCAGGCAAAAGGAAAAGCCTACAACTCAGACTTCTGATCCCTGACAGGAAGTGCCTTCATCCTCCGAGATGCCCCAAGATGGTCCGTCCTTGCTTGCTTGTTCCTTTCTTCTCACATCATTAAGGGTACCACAAGCAGCTCTTAGCTGTTCTTGGAGCTGGGAATGCTTACTGCTGTCAGATATCCTCCACACATATCACAGTGTACCCCTGTCGAATAAACATTTTGTGTAACCTTATTAAAATTGATCAAGAACATTGTAGATCATTTAATCATTTATAAAAGATTGCACTTTAGTTTGTGTTCATATTTTGGAGTCAACTCTCTTTTTCTATAACAAATATACTTATTGTACTGGCTAGTTTTGTGTGTCAACTTGACACAGGCTGGAGTTATCACAGAGAA
>JADRCD010192109.1:0-26317 GCA_019843815.1 Montemys delectorum
CTTTCTTTCTTTCTTTCTTTCTTTCTTTCTTTCTTTCTTTCTTTCTTTCTTTTTCTTTCTTTTTTCCTTATCCTCAACTACAACTCTTGGTTCACCTTCAACCCAAAAGATGGGCAACATTTAATAAGGATTCTAAACAACACTTGGTTCTGAATCTCTATAACGGGGAGTCATACTCAGTGCAAACTAAGAATAGAAATTAAGAGTCTACTTTACAGTTCCCCAGTGTACTCTTCTCAGTCTCCATCAAGTAGTTCACATTTGGGATGCTTTTAAATGTGTGCGAGCCTATGGGATTCTGTGGGAGATAAAAATCTTTGCATAGTACTCAGGATCTGTGTGAAATAAAACTAACCAAACACTGGTAACTTGTATTGGGTCCCTTCAAATTTTGAATTCTTGCTTTCAACTTTTACTATAGCACTGCAGAAACATGGGATCGAGCAGATGTATAGTGTTTCTGGCAGGCAGCTCTTGTACACTGATTTCCTATGACATTCTTTGTAGTGACCCCATTTCCTCATGTTTGACACTTCGCACACCCTTTATTGTCTAAGAAACATTCTGTTGTGTAGTTGGAGTAGGTTACAAAAAAATGTCAGGTCTTTCTTTTAGAAAAATGTTCAGTTTTTTAAGACTCTGGGAAGATAGCTGTCAGTAATATGCTTGTCTTGAAGGTATGAAAACTTACTGAATTCCAACTCCAACAGAGCATGGTGGTGCATGTCTATAATTCCATTTCTGGGGAGGCAGAGATCTGAGGCACCCTAGGGCTTGCTGCCCAGTCAGTCTAGGTTAAGCTAACTGGGTGCCCCAGGCCAATTATAGACCTGGCTCCAAGGAGATGAAGGGTATTCTAAGGATGGTACCCGAGGCTGGCTTCTACACACACATATACACACACATTCATGCTCATGGATAAACATGCTCAGTACTTTTTTTGTAAACCAACTATATGGGACAGTGAACTTCAGGGCATATGCCTTTGTCTACTGACTTTTCCTAGGAAGTAGGTAAAAGTTTTGATCCTTTAGTTCAGATGATGCTCAAGGTTTAAAAGAAGGCAGTAACTAGGGGAAGACTTAAAGGTAGCTCTTCTAGTTTTCTTTTAAAATATATATTCCTTTATCATCTGTATTTAAATAGGTGGGCTAGGCTAATTTGTAACAAGTATTTTTCTTCACATACTTTTAAATGTTCATATTTTATTATAATATAAAAGCAGGGTAGCTCATATCCTCTTAGAATGAAGCACAGTATGGACAAAATTGGAGCATCACTTCCAGTCTTCCCCCCGCTTCCCCCCAGGAAAAGGAGCCTTGAATCTTCTCTGCCACGTGACCACCCTTCTTTTCTCATCTCCTTACCCCCACTTACTTTCTTGGTGGTGCTCAAGTTTGAATCATCTAAGGATTCCCACCACTGAGGGACACTGTCAGCTTCTGTCAACTGTACGGTGCACAAGATGCATTTAATTTTGTAGGTTAACTATTCAACACCAAAGGAGTAAGACTCAGCCTTTAGGAGGCTGAGTTCTAAGGAGAACTTTCAGGGGGTGGGTTGCAAGGACGCTTGGCTATATTGTATCTCTTGGCTACCAGTCTCATTGTAGCTAGTATTCTGCTTGTTTCTTCAAATACCAAGCTTCCACCTTGGCCATGTTTCTACTTTATTCTTTTCTTCACATGCCTTTTCTGCCCCTTTCAGCAATTTTACTATGTAAGAGGAAAGGAGTCCTTCCACATGTTCATGGAGTTTGCATTTACAGTTCACTATATTTTAGTCCCTTTATCACACACTGAGGTGGGAATGGTGTACAACACCTCACAGAAGGATCCAGCATGCTCAGAGGAGGAAATGAAAGAGGAGAGCGCGATGCTCTGGCTTCAATGGCATTGATTAAAGCTTTAATATTGTAAAGTATATGCACATACGTAATAAATGCTAACTTTCAATCATAGGAAATAGAAGTCAATGTTACTGATGTTGGCTAGTGTGGCTAGTACCGTGATCTGGTACAGAATAGAAAAAACATCTCAAGTAACACATGTATAGTTTCAGCTAATTAGTCTAAAAACTAGCAATACAGATGTCTTAATTTTCTTTTCTTTGGCTGTCATAAGACATCAGAATCGCCAGGCAATGGTGGCGCACGCCTTTAATCCCAGCACTTGGGAGGCAGAGGCAGGCAGATTTCTGAGTTCGAGGCCAGCCTGGTCTACAGAGTGAGTTCCAGGACAGCCAGGGCTACATAGAGAAACCTTGTCTTCAACCACCCCTCTTCCCTCAAAATAAAAAATGACATCAGAAGCAGCTCGGGAAGGAAAGGGTTTATTTGGCTTATACTTTGCATCACAGAAGCAATCCAAAGCAGGAACCTGGAGGCAGAAACTGAAACAGAGCCCAAGGAGGAACACTGCTTACTGGCTTGCTTATTATAGTTCCTTCAGCTTGCCATTGTATGTATGTAACCCAGGACCACGTGCCCATGGATAGCACTGTCCATAGTGATCTGGGCACTCCCACATCAATCACTTAAGAAAATTCCCCACAGACTTGCCTGTTGTGCTTCCATTTTACCAGATGACATTTGCTGTGTTAAGTTGATAAAAGCACAACAATAAAATTACGTTTTCCAGAAGTCTATAGATGAATTCTGGGTGTTTATATAATGTAATCTACCTTATAAATTTTGTTTTAAGTTATGCTTGTTGTAACATTAATATTCTGTAATAACTGTTACAAACTAATTTTAAAACTGAGCACGAGACAGCAATTTTATTATAGACGCAACAGGCTTAAGCTACGAGGCATTAAAACATCATTAAGCATACATACCAAAGTGGAGATGAACTACAGATTTCTACACTAGCCTGGCCTGGAAATTGTGGCCATCCTCCGCTTCTGTCTCCTATGCCTGGCAAAAGCTCGTTTTTCAAAATAGAAGGAGTGTGTATGTCAACCCAGAAGTTGTCCAGAAGTTTTGATCCTAAATGAGCTTAATAGGCATCCTACACAGCAAGACAGACAATTTGGTCCATTATGTTGAATGTGTGGCTGGACGCATGTTATAGGACCCGATATAAAAGAGCAATTTTGTTACGGTTATTTGGTTACGGAGGAAAAATTCCTGTAGAGGCTTTTTCTTTGGAGCAGACTGGGTGGGTGGGTGGGGGGAGGTGGTCTTCGAAGGATGCTCCAGAACTGGCCACAGGTGTAGTTCTGCCCTCTAGTGGATATAGGTGAGAGAGTGGTTCAGTGGCTACCTGTGCTTTAAGAGTAGCAACTATTCATTAAAAATCTCTAGGGGCTTTTGTGAGGTGCTAAGTGAAAGGCTGACGTGGAAAATGATAGCGGCCCAGGTGATATTGGCTCTTCGGCTTCGCGAAGGTAATATTGGCAGGGCGACTGATTTCTAGATTCTATCCCAGCTATTCTGGTTGCATACACTCAATGAAAAAGGTCAGGAGTCCTTCCTCGAGCCGTCACTCTGAGCCTTGCCCTCTCATGACACATGGAGCTTCGGAGCACACTCCTGAGCACGAAAGACTTTTGGAAACCGGCTCCATGATGACTAGCCCTCGCAAGTCCAGAGAAGCAGCCAGAGCTGGTGTTTACAAGCGAGGGTACGACGCGTGAGAGGCCGCTGACAGGAAACACCAGCTTCTCTCTGCGTCGTCCGAGGAGATTGTGACGGCCGCGAGACGGGAGAGACATCCAGAGCTGTGCAGAGAGCAACCAGGCGACTCTTAACACGGCTATGGCTGTGCCTGTCTCCGTCTCGTTCCCGCGGCCGCCTCGACAGAATGTGTAGCTGGAGACGGGGACGGGTGTGCTTCCGCCCCTTGCGCCGGCGGGTGTGTAGAAAGCGGGCAGGCGCAGTCCCAAGAGCCCAAGGGGAGCCGTGGGCCCCCGCGCGCTCTCCTACAAACCCTCGGCACCCCGGGACCACGTCCATTAAGGCCGGCAGGCTCGGCCGCACTGCACTTCCGCTCACCCGCGCAGAGGGCCGGTGTGCGCCTGCGCGCGCGCCTCCCCCGGCGGAAGTGGTAGCGACAAAGCTCGGTGGGCGGCGGGCCGGGTAGTGCAGGGAGCGGCGGTCGGCGGGCGGCGAGCGGCGGGCGGCGGGGAGGGGCGGAGCGCAGGAGGCGGAGGCGGAGGCGGGAGCAGAGCTGCTCGGCCGTGCGCGGAGACGCGCGGAGCCGGCGGGCCGAGCTTGACGGGCCCCCTCGCCGCTTGCTTCCTCTCCCCTCCCTGCCGCCGTCCTGCTCGTTCTCTTCCCGACGCGGCTGGGCTCGGTGGGGCACCGCCGTGCCGCCAGCAGCGCCCGTTCGCCCGAGGCGCGTGGGGCGCCCCCGCAGCCCCGCGAGTGAGTCCTCGCAGCCTGGAGGGAGGGGGACGTTTCGGGTGTCGGGGGAAGATTCCGGGTATCTAGTCCTGCCCCTATTTCCAGAAACTTCCAGGTCCCGAGGGAAGGGGGCGTCCGGGGAGAACGTCTCTTGCCCGTAGGGCGCCTCTCGGGCGCCGCCCGCCCGGCTGGCGTGTGTCGCTGGCCCCGCGGGCGGCGCAGGGGGTGGGCTAGGGTGGTGGCGGCTGGGCGGGGGTCGCCCTGCTCCTCTCCCCTCTCCTCAGCTCCGCTTCTCCTGGTTTCTCTTGCAGATGCTGCTGCTAGGGGTGGTGGGAGCAGCCGTGGGACGCGTGGCCGGGAGCGGGGGTGACAGCCTGGGATTCCGGGGTCTTCTCTTCCTTGTCCTCTTCCTCTCCTCTCTATCCCCAGTGTGGCCGAGGCTGACACTAAAGACTTTGTAGCCATCAACCAGAGTGCAGTTTCGATGGAAAATGAAGGTAAAGGCCCCCTGGCAGATGGGTTTGTAACACTAGAGTTGAGGGTGTGGTGGTTTGCTTTTTAAGTTGTCTGCCTTTCCCCACCTTTTTATTTTCCTCGTTTTTTTTATAATTGATTTTTCACCCCCTTTGCATGTGAAATGTCTGAGGATTTGCTTCTCTAAGGGCATGTAGCTTTTATTTTGGTAACGTGGGCATTGCGGGGATTAAGGTTCTGCGGGTGACAGCTTGATTCTGCTTTCCTGGGAAATTGTTATTTTCTTTAGCATAACGAATGGAACGGAAGTTTTCATTTGAGATAGCATCTGTGCACATCCTTATAGCTCTTTGAAAGGAATCCGTGGATGTGAAATGGAAAGGGGAAGAGAAGGCAAAGGATCGAATCTCTGTATATTTTGTATTGCAAGCTTTGTTAGGGTGTGTGACTG
Source organism: Montemys delectorum (assembly GCA_019843815.1). Taxonomy (NCBI): domain Eukaryota; kingdom Metazoa; phylum Chordata; class Mammalia; order Rodentia; family Muridae; genus Montemys; species Montemys delectorum. The sequence goes on from JADRCD010192109.1 coordinate 5,274, forward strand.
AATTATAAAAAGATTTTTAAAACAAATTCTGGTTTTGGCAAAAAGCGTTTTTGAACTCAGATTAAGAAACACACACACACACACACCCGAAATCCAAACCAAAACCAAAACCAAAAAAACCTTAACTCTTAAGTTTAATGAAAATTTCTGAGAGAGTTTCCTGTCTTAAAGTCCCGCCCTATTTCAAAACATCTTTGGGAGGTTGACTGTGGAACCAGTTTGTCCCCATTGCACATTGTGTTTGTCTGTCACGGTACTGGATCACTTTGGCTTTATTCAAATAATGTTTCTCATTTATAGCAATTAGGTTTTAAAAAGTATTGAATAACTGAATAAATGATTTTTCTTCCTTCTTGAACTAACCATGTTTATTGTTTATGTTGACTTCTGGCTTATGTGTAATTATCTTTCTTTTTCCCCCCTTCCTTTTTTGACTGGACTGCAAGATGCTAGAAAAGGTACTTGACAAATAATTTCTTCCCTGCCTCTCCCCCTTGAACTGTTTGCTTTTAAAAATCTTTATCTGGTACCCAGGATCTGTAGTTAAGCTGAATATTTTTTCCATTGTTGAGAATGTAAGTTTGATTGGCTAAGTAGGACTTTAAATTTTAAAACAGGTGTTTCTTGTGGATGTCGTAATCTGTTGTGCTATTGGAGAACCGTGGCATATGTAGGAAATATGATGAGAGGCATGGTTAACTTGCCCAGTTTCATTTTAGAGGGATGGTTGGTGGAGTGTGTTTTCTGATATGCTGAAGTGTGTAACTGCAGAGGAGTTATGCTAAGTGGAACTTGAGGAAAGCAGTTGTATTTTTTTCTGATGGTTTGGAAAATTGTTTTTCTAAGCTCTTTTCCTCTTGTCTTTTGTAGATTTAAGAAAGTCATATTTGTTTTTTATAAGACAATATTAAGTCCATTCATATAGTGGTTTCTATTTAGAGATCTCTAAGTAAAATCTCAGAGTTCTTGTGCATCTGTGAGCTATTTTCAGAGTATTACCAGATTTAGGAGAGTAGCCTGCAGTAGGTGGATGCTTGGCTGCTGGCTTTCTTTCTGGGTATCTTAGGAATCAGAGCATGAGTAATGGAGCTAGCACTCATCTGCTGAGGTAGAAGGGGCTGGTTGTTAGGAGTGTGTCTGTATTTAGTGGCCACACAAGAATGATGTGGTCTCATAGTGAGAGTATAAATGTCTTAAAAACTTAAGCGGCTTTCTTATATTTGACCACCAAGAGGCTATATTTGTTAATCTATTACTATATTAACTTTTTTTTTTTTAAACTGTTTAAATACTTTTTAGAAGAACCTGGAGATAGCCTGGAATCTTCAAAAGCAATTGACTATCTTAAAATAGAGTTGTATTTCTTTCATTTTATAGTTTATACCCTCTTCTGACCTGATTATTAACAGGTTAGAAAGTATGGAGCCAAAATATTAAAATCTTGCCCTAATGCAAATACATATGGCTTTTAGGCAAAAAATTTACCATTGCTGAGTTTCACCTATAAATTGGGATTGAAAATGTGTAGCTCACAAAGTTGCTGTGCTGAGTGAGAAACACACAGACTTTCCTCTGGGAGGGGAATGCTGGGTAAGAGCGTGGCCTTTGCAGTCAGGCAGCTCACTCAATGCTGCATCTCCACACTGTTTGCCCTTGCCTACACTACTAAGGTTTTTTTGTGCCATGTTTTCTTCATGTGTGAAAATAAGGGTAAAGAGAGCTGCCTTGTGAGGTCATCATAAGCGCTCCAAACAGCATCTGGCATACACTAAGTACTCAATAAGTGTTAATTGTTGATAGCATAGTCTACTATTTGATGCACACTATTATGTGGCATTAAAGTCATGACAATTAAGGAATTTTCTGTAGCGTTAGTACTTTAAATCAAGGTTAGGGTTCCACCAAGCAATATTAGGAGAGTGGTAATTTTCCCAATCCCCCAAATCTGACCCTGTGCTTCTGAGCATGGGATAGTGCCATCTTGGAGGGTTGATGTAGTAAATGAAGCCAGAGGAATGCTTGACACAGCTTTAATAAGTGATGAAGCCATGCTCTTGTTGTCTAGAAAGAGATTTCTAGTAGGTAGGCAGATAAATTACATGATTAGGGTGAGCTGTATAGGATTATCTGATAGTAGCTCTCTGGAGCATCTTCGTGGAAAGAGTTCTTAGCAGTCACGTAGAGAGTGGCTATATCCTGGGAGGAAATGGCTTTATCTACTTACTTCAAACTTCAACTGTAGAGGTATTTACTATGGTATGGCACTAGATTTTGATTCTCCTAGACTCCCCCTGCCTTCCCCGCCCCCTGGGGCCCACTTAAACATTTTCAGGGAAACTTGATGTATTTTTAGCCATAGTTGTCTGGATACTTCATGTATACTTCCTACCAATCAGTAGGAACATTTGAAGCCTTTACTAATTTCCAGGAATTTTAAGGATTTAGTTCTAGATAATCAGTTATTGAGATTTTTGTCTAAATCCTTTGGAAGTTCTTTTAAAATACTTATTACAGATCTAAACTAGCAAGATAACTATGACTGAGTAATCTGAGATACACGTATATACAGTTTTTTTATTTTTGTTTTTTAAAAGTTGTTGATAGTTTAAAAGATGGCTTATTAGAAAAGACATTTGTAGCTGGAGGGTTTTACAGATAATTTTTTCGTTCCTTCCTGTTAACTGGATTAGTCTTTGCAACAAATCTGGCCTTTCCAAGGGGCTTTTCTAAGAGTTTAATCATTTTTTAAAAAAATACTATTTAATTGTCTCATTCTTGAATAGGAATATAATGATCTTCAGGATTTCAGGAAATGCTACATCCAGTTAGAAAACACCACCCTGTCTTTTTTTGATGACATTTGTGTTTATACTTTTTAAAATAGTTTGTCACTCAGGTGCAAATGGTTAGTGTTTTTGGGATGGCTCAAGAAAGTAATGTGTTAGGGCAGCTGGAGGGACTCTAGGATGGAATGAGCAGAGGGAAAGAAAACACTTGAGGTTTATTCCAACTTACAAACGTATCTTAAGTGTCGAAGTGTGGGAAATGTAGTTTATTTTATTTACACTATTGTCTCTAAGATAGATTTAATTGTTGGCACATGGAAAAGTCCTGAAAAGTCCTGAGTATCTAAGAACATTTTTTAAACAGCAGAGAATATTTTAGATTTTGTAAGCAATAGACTCAGTAGACTTTAGAACTCTTTTGTTACATTTGTGTGTGTTTCTGTGTGAGTGTGTGTATATGTGTGTATATGTGTATGTATGTGTGTGTACACTTACATGTGGGCAGGACAGAGGGCAACTTGGGAGTTGGTTATCTCCATCATGTGGGTTCTGAAGATTGAATTTAGGTTGTCAGGCTTGGTGTCAGGCTTGGTGGCAAGTGTCTTTTACCCACTGAGCTATCTCACCAGACTAGCAGTAACCTTTTGACAGTTAACTTAGTATATGCGTGTATGATTAGGCACCTGTATGTACATGTATGCATGTGGATGTACAAGAGTGTAGAGGGCAGAGGTTACTTTTTGCTGTCAGCCTACATAGCCTTAGTTTTTGAGGCAGGCTCTCTTACTGAACCTGGAGACACCAATTTTGCCAGGCTAGTTGGCCAGTGAGCTGCCGGATCCACCTGTCTCTATCCCCAGCTAGGGTTACAGACATGTCTGTTACTGCGCCAAGATTTTATGTGGTTGCTGGGATCTGACCTCAGGTTCTTATGCTTATGAAACAGGTATTTCATGAACTAAAGCATTTCCTGAGCCCTGGATTGTCTTAATATTCTTGGCAATTAATGTCAACATAATCTAGTTTTGTTAATTGAAACATTATGAAACAAAATAGTTGTCTGGGGAACGCACTCATGAAGCCCAAGGCTGGTTCTCTTTGGAGATTTTACTTAACCAATATGTGTTTTACAAGTTGAATTTTGTTTTAAAGGTGGCAAGAATACCATATCTTGGTAGTAAAGTAAGTTGGGGTGAATTTGAAATTGCCCCTTTGTTATAGGTAAAAAGATATCTTCTTGTCCAAGGGGGTTGGTGGCTCACACCTTCAATCCCAGTACTTGGGAGGCAGAGGTGGTTGGATCTCTATGAGGTCCAGGCCAGCCTCGTCTATAGAAAAAGTTCCAGGACAGCCAAACAGCCAAAGCTACACAGAGAAACCTTGACTGGGGTGGTGGTGAGGTGGTGGTGATAGATGGCTTACCATTAACTCGAGAGTCCTGAGTTTACCTGCTAAAAGGTAGTGTTTTTGTAATGACTTAAAGGCATCTGTTGTGGCAAAACTCTGCTTTTCCTGAGGTCAAGCGGTAGAAGGAAGTAAAGCTGGTTAGTGAGCCCTCAGGCTCCTGCCATAATTTCACACAAGAAAAAGGTTCTGTAACATTTCAGGCTAAGTTGATACATTTCTTTATGACTTTTAATGCCCAGAGTTTATATTCACTTATTAATTTATATGCATTTGTTACTGTATCTATTGTCTTCTGGCTTTAAGTCCTTGTTGCAAGAGTTATTGTTAGTCTTAGTACATCAGTAGATTATTCAGGTTGTGTTGAATTAGGTTCCCTTGGAACAAACTTGTGATGCATTTAGAAAAAGTTTGAAATGTGAAAAGGTTAAAGATTTGGACGGTAATTAAATGGATCAGGGACATTATTTCAGACTTGCTGTAACTGGCCCTTAATTTGCCTTAATTTGTTTCTGCTCGGTTTCTTTTTCTGCTACAGGTATTAGAGAATTTAGGAGTTGGACTTTTATGTAATATACCTGTTAATTATAGTTGCTTAAGTGAAGCCTTTGGTTTTGACATGTGGTCATTTTGTAAATGTGCTGGCCTACGGTTGTGTGTCCCTGCTCCCTGGATTCATGCAGTAATCTAACACGATGGTCTTAGAAGGCTTGGCGGCATCCTTGTAAAACACTATTTTTATTTACTCACGTAGACTTAGACTGCAGCAGATGTTAGCCGATGGCTGCTTGTTCAGCCCTTCACAGAAAAACAGGACAGCTGTAGTGGAACATGGAGCGGTTCTGAACATTGTCTGTGCTGTCTTCAGCTGCTCATTGCCCTTGGCCCTGGGCAAGACCCTGGATCATATCCCCAGCATCATGCAGTCAGGAAGGATAAGGCTTTCCCAAGGAGCATTGCAGTAATGTTTTAGGGCAAAGGTAGTAACTTTAACCGTCTTTCCTCTCATCCTGTGACCTTTCACTTGTCACCCCCCCACTCAGCCTTTGATGTTGTCATTTCATTCATACATGTTACGTTGTACCCATCCAGTCCTTCCTCACAATGGTTCTGGTAGGCGTTGCTTGGCTGTTGTCGTGTTTCTTTAGTAGAGTATTTGCTTTTCATCTGAGCTTCTATGTTGGTGGGCGTAGACATATTTGGCCCAGGCCTTTGGGAGTCCGAATTTCCTTATTCTGTGAAATGTCATTGATGCATTTCTCCTAGAGGAGGCAAAAGCCTTTCATGCCTTGAATGCCAGAAATAGCAGGTGGTGCACTTTGTAAAGGCATGGTAAGTAATCTCTCCTATGCTTTTTCTTATTGCTTGTGAGGGCTGCTGTTATCCAGAGTTGCTATCTGGCTTGTGAATCTAGAACCTATGATCCTGTGCAAACTCCAGTGCCCTTTCTACCCCAGAAAAAATGTAACCATTGCTGGCTGGCTTTTGTTTGCTTGTTTGTTTGTTTTTGTTTTTTGTTTTTAAATGAGTCTTACAGGACTGTGTATGGAGAGAGGTTTTAAATCAGACACCAGTTCTGTTAGAAGATGTGTTAGAAGGCTCAAAGTTAATTCTTGTGGGTAGACTCTCTGGTGTCTCTTGCTCAGTTTGAGCAGGGTCTGGCACTTATGTATTGAATGAAACCTTGGCTTTCGCTCTACTTCTCTCATCTGGGGGTGATTTCATACTCCAGACAACATTTGGCTGTGTCTAGATACATTTGTCACTGCTGCAGTGGGGTTGTGGCATCTAGTTGGTAGACACCAAGGATGCTGATAACATTGTCCTGTGCAGAAGTCAGCACCTCCCTCACCCCTCTTCCCAGAAGGTATTATTTAGCCCCCAGTGATGGTACCTATTGAGAAACACTTTTCTAACCAAAGGCAAGAAAATTACATCTGAGCCTTAGTTTCATCCTTTGTAAAGAGGTGGTGACTACACTTAGGTTTGTTAGGTTCAGTAGGGTCATGTGTGTACAGGTGCCCCACAGCCCAAAGCTGCAAACAGATGCAGATGCAGATGCAGATGCAGATGCAGATTTCCTGTAACTTAGTTGAAGGAAAGAGTTAGGGAAAGTTTGTCACTGACGTTTTAGTTTAGGATTCAAAGGCCTTTAAGTATCTGTCCAAATTCTAAATGGATGTAAAGGAAGCCTCTGGTAGTTTTTATAGATCAGTGACTTTCTTGTGGTTTTACTAAATATGCTGCTGCTTTGGCTTGGGATTTATAACTTAGTAGTAGACAGCAATATTGAAAGCTATCAGGTGTTTTAGCTTCTGCTAGTAAACTATTTTTAAGGACTTAGTAGCTCCCCACTGCACCTGTAACCACACGCACTGACAAGCAAGCCCGAGGGTCTCACAACACTGACTGATTTCATAAGATCTAGCTTTCAGTAGCCTGCAAAGTTATGATCACTAGCTAACTGTTTAGTGAAGTGACTATTTATAAAAAGACTGCTAGAAAAGATGATGGGATCTAACCTTTGCTACTGCAGTTGATGAGAGAGCTGCAGCAAAGCCTTCAAGTGCTTACTGTGGGGTAGTAAAAAAGTAACAGATCTGAAAAAGGTCTAGGTAACATGGCATATAGCCCTCCCCTATGTCTTCAGTAACTTGTATGAAGTGATATTAATGAAGTATGCCCACTTGCCCACTTTGCAACTTGACTAAAACAACAACAGCAAAAACCAATGCCAGATTCTTTCCATAGAATAATATAATTCAAGTGTCATTATTTATCTGATGGATGCAAATCTAATTGTTAAAGAAATGTTTTTCTAAAATTGAGCTCAATTTTTTTCTGTTGTGTTAATGTTAGATTTACATAAAAGGTACAGTACTCGTCTCAGAGTTCCCAGGTGTCTACCTTCTGGATTCCCTTATGGTTGCACTGTATATACACATGGTGCAATTAACAAGCCCAGGAAGTCCACAATTACAAAATGCTCTTTTCTAGCCCACTGTAGGCTCCATCTTCCCTTCTAGGTGTCATTGTCTTTGTGGCCTTCTGTCTGTCATGTTTTCCAGTCTTCTTCCTCATTGTATGTGAGCTGGACACTTGAAGAATGATGGTCAGCTTTTCTTTTTAAGTTGTCCCTTGATTTAGTTCATTAGGTGATTGATTACTCATAATTGTATGTCTTATGACTGGTAAAATTATGGTGATCACTTGATTTAGGTACTATGTGCCAGGTTTCTCCATTTAAAGTCAGGTTTCCCTTTTGCAGTTACTAACCAAATTATTTTCGAACAGTTAATAATCTCTTTGTCATGAGCACTTCTAGTGGGGAAGCACTTTCCACCTGCATGTCCGTCTGTGTGCTTTACCTTTGTTTCCTTAGGCTCCTTCTCCAGTCTGTACTGTTTCTGGAGGTTCTGGAGGTTCTGGAGGTAACAGTTACTTCTGTGCTACATGCTTAGCCACTGCTACTCTCCTCATTCCTGTGCTTCTTTTCTTAAAGATTGATTTATTTATGTGTTCTATGTATATGGATACTTTGTCTTCATGTATATCTGCACACCAGAAGAGGGCCTTGGATCCCATGGGACTACAGTTGTCAGCTACCACGTGGGTTCTGGGAATTAAAACTTTACCATGGAGCCATCTTTCCAGCATTATTCCTGTGCTTCTTAAGAATGTACTGTTCTGTATTTCTGTTTATTATTTATGTGGATTTTAAACATTTATGAATTAACATAGAGTATAGTTTGTTGATCAGATTATTCCTGTGTCCTTTTTATAATGCAGTCTTATTTGGATAGTACTAATATACTTTCTGGTGCTACATGACATTTGGTGCATCTTGGTTGTTGTGTTGTTTATTTGTACCAACTCTAGAATCACACCATTTTCCTAAAGGAGCTGGGAGTATATAGAGAACAGTAGCTAGAAACCAGCATGCGGATGGTAGGTGAGCTCAGTGCTCCTGCAGTCTTGTGGGATTGAGTTAGCAGGTCATATACAGTAAGCTGCACATCTACATGTTTTTATTTCTGTAAGTGGACACTGATGATGGTTCCTGCTTGTTTCATTCTAGTCGAATAACTTGTTAAAGTCTCTTCAACTGTATTCTGTGCTGCTTGGTCCTGATCCTGAACCCGGATAGGGGCAGTGAAGGAATGTGGACAGGACAGACACAGAGACACATGTACCGAGAGTCTGGGGTCAGGAGGGCTGTGTGTGCTCTTATGAAGCCTCTCCAAATTCACAGCAACCTGCAACGTCAGTGTTAATTATGCACAGCACCACGGGGTCGTGGTGGGGTTGGTTAGCTAGCATCTGCAGGCAAGCAGTCTGAGGAGAGAAACATCTGGGAGGTGGAAGCAGTGGTTGCTAGAGTTCGCATACATTGAGAACATTTGCACTTGGACCAAAGGCAGGCTTTGCTATATGTCTGAGGCTGATCTGGGATATGTGTGTGGGGCTGTCGGTCAGTTTCCCATGGGTCTGAGGCATCTGGAGTTGGCTGGTGCCATATCAACAACATAGGCTTCCTCTGCCTCACACCTTCCTTCTTATGTCTGTCTTTAGCGTTCTTATCCCCAGCAAGTGACTTGCTCATAACCATTTCCTCCTAAGAAATACATTAAACATGTTACTAGTGTAGATGAATGATGCAAATGTTTGGTTGAGCATGCCATGTTACACATGTGGAAGTTCGATGACAAATGTGTAGTGTTTGTTCTCTGTCCACCTTTATGTGGGTTCTGGAAATAGAACTTAGGTCACCAGGCTTGTGTGTCAAGTGTATCTGTTGAGCTCTCTCTCTGGCCCAGGAAATAAAGTTTAAAGTAGAACACTATTTTTCATTAGCTTTACTGTACATAGGTAGATTCTCCTTTCCAGAGATTCTTGGCTTGCTCTCATCTCTGCCTACTTGGGTTTTCATGTGCCCTGTAGACTAGGCTCAGCCTCTCACCATTTGTACTCTGTTCTAGCCCTTCCCACATCCTGTTTGACTCTCAGTGATTTTAAATCTGTTTGAAGTGAATAATGACCGCATCTCTTTTCTATTTATTTGGAGTAGGGCATCTCTCTGACTTTGTTGTAGAGAGCTGCTCATGAGAGGGCTGGATTTGCTTACAGTTGAGCAGGGCTGCATTGCTGTGCCTGACTGCAATTGGAGGGCAAGCAGCTGTGCCATGCAGTCATTCCCCTGGGCTGGCTGCCTTGGTTCCCTACGCTCACTTGTCAGTCCTCTGTCTCCCCTCCACCCTGGGGAATTTGCAGCAGCTAGAGTTCCTTGACCATCAGCGTTGGGTGCTGCAAATTCCCCAGGTGAGCCATCTTTGCTCTGGACGCCTTGCTTTTAGAGTCACCCAGCTAAATGCTTATTCTCAGTTGCTGTAGTAAATGATGATTTGTTTTGTAAACACTGACCTTTACTTATAAAAAAACAAACAAAACAATCCACACACCATAAAATCCTGTTTTGAAGTGTAGCTCAGTGTGCACATTCACAGCATCATGTGTAGTCTGATTGCAGAGCTTTTACGTTACGTCTCCAAAGAAATCCTTACCCTATTAGCATTCATTTCCTGTTCTTCCCTTTAATCTAGTTTCTGTATTTGGATTTTCCTATTCTGGGCATTTTGTATAAACGTAATTGAACAATATGAGACTTTTTAATGTTTGACTTCTCTCAGTTTATTCATGCTTTGCTATATATTAATACTTTATTCCTATTTATGGCTGAATAATATTCTAAGGTATGGGTGTGTCATAGTAACTAATTGACCATTTGATGGACACTGTACTGTTTCTACTGTTGGGCAGTTATAAGTAATACTGCTGTGAATGTTCATATATAGATGTTTGCTTGAGTGTATGCTTTCCATCCTTTGGCTATGTGTGTAGGAGTGCGGTGCTGAGCCATATGGTGATACTGTGTTTAACTGAGGAATGGCAGCAGTATGTGATCAGGGCAGGGTTAGAGTAATTCTTGACATGTTCTCCTGCACTTTACTCTTCTGCTTTTAAGTTACCACCCCAGGAGTATGAAGTGGCTGCACGTTCTCATTTTGGTGTGTACTTCCCCAGTGACTGATGATGCCCGGCACCTTTTCACATGCTTATGGCCATTTGTATATCTTTGCAGAAGTTCATGTCTCTTACTGCTTCATAATTTGGTCATTTGCTTTTTTTTTTTTATTTTTAGCTAAGAGTTGACACACACACACACACGCACGCACGCACACACACGCACACACACACACACACACACACCCATATCCATCCTAGATATTGCATAGAAATATATTCTTTACCAGTACTTATGTAAGAGTCAATTGCACAGTTATTTATTAGGCCTTTATCAGAGATACATTTTTCAAGTATTTCCCCTGTTCTTTGGGCTTTCATTCTTATTTCTTGATGTTGTAGTTTTCCTTCCATTTATCATAAGCTTTAAAATTGTGATTATTTATGGTTTTGTTTGCTTCGATTATAGACCAATTAAACATGATACAGATTTATGTTTTATTCTAGGCATTTTAGTTTAGCTTTTTCACTTGATCAATTTTGAAATAAAAAACCAGCTGTATTGTTTTTTAGGGAGTGCTTCTAGACTGTGTCTTCACTGAGTTGTCTCTGTGCCCTTGGTTTTCCATAAGTGAAGTTTCTCTCCTGGCCTGTGCCTCTATTCTGTTGTGTGGTCTGGCTGATGGCAGCATCACACTGTGTGACTACTATATGGCTTTGTAGTAATTCTGAAACTGAAATATGTGGCCAGCTTTTCTCAGACTGCTTGTTTTGCTTTGGATCCTGTGCATTTCTGTGGTTTCTGGAGTCTGCGTGTCTGTTTCTGTGAAATAGGTACTTGGAATTTTTATAGCTATTACAGTGACTTGTTCTTTACTGAGGAGGTATTCTTACATAGGTAAAAAAAAATGTGGCTTTTAAAGAAGTATCCTGTTTATTTTTGTTTTATGTGTATTTGTGAGTGCCTACATTGATACCTGTGTACCATACGCATGCCTGGATTCCTAGGAGGCCAGAAGAGGGTGTCAGACAATTGTGAGCCTCCTGATGTAAGTGTTGAGAACCAATCTGTGGTCCTTTGCAAGAGCAGCAAGTGCTCTAAACTGTTAAGTCATTTTTTCTACCCAACAAATAAGGGCCGTTGGGCTATTTACTTTGGGATATGACCTTATTCTAGTAACTGTATAAAGAGGCTGTGGTAAGAGCTTTAATTCAACCTGTTTTATTTCTCTTCTCTTTGCTTGGTTCCACAAAGAATAACTTGAAGAAAAGATGAATTATTCAGTCAGGGTTATAAGGATGGCTAGATGACCCCTTAGGGAGGTAATGGGAAGTTGGAGTGGGAAATACTTAAAAAAAAAAAAAAACCATGATACGAAATTTCAAAATCAATTATATACATACTTAAAATAGTGAGAGGGCACATTCCTCAGAAGATTCTTTTTAATCTACAGGAAATAGTAACTTGTGGAGAAAAAAGGCAAAAGGCACAAGGATGTACTTCACAGAGAGATTGTGGGTGGCCACAGGAAGAGTGGAAAGCTTTGCAGTGCTAGTGGGGAAGCAGTAAGCTCAGTAGGACCAGGACCAACTGGGCATGGCCCGTGTTTGCCGTGGAGGAGAAGGACCTATAGTTCAGTGTCAGCCTGAGCTGATGTAGCAGGATCCTGTCTGAACTCCTTCCCACCAAAAGCAGAAAAACAAACCTACATATTAATAATGATTTCCTCCTCATCTGATTGGTAGTGGTTAGAACTCTGGTGTTGCCAGGCCCTGGCCAGATTCCAAGCAGAGTACAAGCTTCTGAACGTTGTGAGAGAGTCCTGACATAGTTCTGTGGAGGTCTGTAGCAGTAACTAGCAGAATAATAAACACATCAATATTGTCTCTTCTGAGAGTGCAGCTTAGACTTGCACAGTGGAGCGCTGGCCTGGATGTCTACTGCAGCAGATGCAATGGCAGATGCCAAGATGAATTGAGTTCAAAAGAAGTAATTACAGTTGTTTGGTTCTCTTTGTAATAATAATAAAAAAGAAACCAAAAGTATTTAAGCATGTCTACACAGAAGGTGGTGGGACTGTGTGGCTTGGCAGCTTACCTCTGGGCAGATGAGGACTGGGGTATAAACTACCACCACATTTATCTCAAACACTTTGTTATGGCTTTGCCCCCCTCTCCCTTTTTTTAATGTGCAAGTTTTTATTTTTATAAAAAAATCATTAAAATAATATTATACTATACTTTTGGAATAAGAATTTTTTCCCTGTGTACAATCCCTGCTGGTCTCCAGAGATAAATGCATTTTTTGTTGTTATTTATATTTGTTCTACTGCAATGGACAAGAATGGACATTTAAGTACAAGTCTTTGGTAGCACTTACAACCTTTAATTTCATTCTTAAGTATTATAAGCATGGGAGAAACTGTGATTTACTAGCTGGGATTATGTTAGGGTTTTGTTTCTGTGGTGCTGGGGCGCCAGTCCAGAGCTTTGTGAATGCTAAGCAAGTACTCTGTCACTGAGCAATAGCTGTCCTGACGCTGCCAGATGTCGTTCTACTTTGAAGAACATTTAAGAACTAGCCTGAATGTGAGTCTCATAGAGGCATGCTTTGGAGGGTAGGGCTCAGTATGGAGGAAAACATTTCATAGCATTTCCTCAGAGAGTCTACCCACTCAGTGCTGGAACCTTGTGTGTGCACCTTACCGTGCGTTCACAGTGGCAGTAAAATCCCAGGCACTTGGCAGATTAATCCTAGAGTTATCAGGATCAGAAGGGCCAACTTCCTGTCTCATGTGAAATGGTTCCAGTGCTCTCCGCAGCCGTTTCTGGCAACTGTGGGAGTTGGTGGTATTCAGTTTGCTCTTAGACACAGGCCGTGCTTCCCATCCAGAAGTATTTGACTATTTCTGCCATGCTCTTTTTTTTATGCAAACTTCATTGAAATCCAGGTAATGATTGGACATTTCCCTCATTTAAGTGTCTGTTTCAGGCCATACTTCTTCCCACTAATATTCTTTTTGAACGTTTAATTGTTTCCCTTCAACTCTTCTTAAAATTATTTCCAGAATTATTACTATGGTATGACATGTTTCCGAGTAGGCCCCAGTAATGCCCTACACTGCACATAGACTCCTTAAGGCGTTCTTAGATCGTTATTAAATGTTCAGAGCCTGTTACTCCCGTGGTGGGAAAGCTGTCTTTTTTTGAAGCACAACGAAGGGTTGGCATTTGCCTTTTTAGCACTGAAGTCACACTGAGGAGAGACTTTCACAGGCCTTTCAAGTGGTGGATAAGCAGCTTGCCTTCATGTTTCTCTGCATTACTATTCTAGAGCCGTGCCATCTGTACTTAGTAGTTGGTTTTTACATTTGTCTGTAATAAGTAGGAATTGACTTTTGCAAAGAAGAAGTGGAGCTCTTTTGTTTCTACACATTGGTGTCTGATAAGCTCCTTTGTTTTATTTCCCTGATGAAGCCTGTGCTGATATCATCTTAGATAAGTGCTGATTATCAATGTATATTAAACAGGATGCAGCCTGGTTGAAGACATAGTGTACTGAGCTGTACACTTTCAGATCTTAAGTTTGGGTTAGGATTCCATTTCTGTAATATTGGTTTGTTGAATGATGAGGAGTGGATTGATTCTTTTGCACTGCAGATTTCCTATCACCCTTCCTACAGTATATTTTTGGAATCCTTGTTGAAAATCCATTCATAGTATATGCATAGACTTATTTCTGGGTTCTGGTCTGTTTCAGTCTACCCATTTGTTCTGTGTTATTCAATTTATTAGTGAACAGTTATTGATAGTAGAGCTCTATGAGTTGTGGTATTTGTGTATTCAGGGTTAGAATGGTTTATTTCCTTTTTGACTTTTAGTTTTTGTTCTGTTAGTCTAGTAAAGGGGTCTCAGTGTCTTCTCAAGAAGCCAGCTCTTAGTTGATCCTTCCCATTGTTATTTCTTTTTCTTCTGTTCTAGTCCTTGTGCCTAACTTTGGGCTCTCTTTCCTTCCTTCCTTCCTCTTCTACTCCTCCCTCCCCTTCCCTCTCTCTTCCCCTCCTTTCTCCCCCTTCCCTTCCTTTTCTCCTTGTCTTAGTTCTTGTTCTCATTCTTGTTCTCTGTTACCCAGGCTAGCCTCGATTTTTCTGTATAGTTAGAGATGTGGTTCTCCTGTTTCAGCCTCGGGGGTTCTGTGTGTTCTAGACAAGTCTTCACCAGACTACATTCTCAAGTCTGCTTTTTCTGTTTTCTTCAAGGGTAAGGTAGGATTGTGTGAGAGTGTGTGAGTGTGTGTGAGTGTGTGTGTGAGTGTGTGTGTGTGTGAGTGTGTGTGAGAGTGTGAGTGTGAGTGTGTGTGAGTGTGAGAGTGTGTGTGTGAGAGTGAGTGTGTGTGAATGTGTGTGTGTGTGAGTGTGTGTGTGAGTGTGTGTGAGTGTGAGAGTGTGTGAATGTGTGTGAGTGTGTGAGAGTGTGAGTGTGTGTGAATGTGTGTGAGTGTGTGTGTGAGAGTGTGAGTGTGTGTGAGTGTGTGAGTGTGTGTGTGTGTATTTTATATATATATTAATTAATGTAGGTATTTCTGGCCAGCAACTTCCCTCTCAGTACTACACTTGTTACATCCTGTAGGTTTTGGTGTTAGATGGGAGACTTCTGGCAGGAGTGTATTTGTAATTGAATTCTTACTGCATTGTTGAGAAAAATGTTCAAACTTAACTTTAAAGAATACTAGGAAGAACTTTCATTGAAGGATAAAAGTGGAAATTTTTGTTACATTTAAAGTATCACTGCAAGTGACTTAAATTTTATAAAGGGTCAGTGACTGCTTTTTGTCTACTGTATTTCATAATGGGGTAAGAAATATATTGTGTTTGTTAAAGAGAACAAAGATTAGTTCTATATATCAACATAGTGAAATTGCCAATATTAACTCTAGGGTTAAAGAGACCGAATGCTTTAGGAAAAAGGGTTACCACGATCTAAGACACTGGCTTTTGTAATGGTTTGGGTGTGTAGGAAGGAAGGTTCGTAGGATTTTAGCAGTAACAGTATTTACTGATTTTTACCTTTTTTTTTTTTAAAATTTGAAGAAAGTGCTTAATATTTTGGCAAGTAAGAATTAGCAGATAAGCTGGAATGAATGAGAGAAAAAAATTATAATATGTGACTAAATTTTTATCATTCTAAAGAGAAACTTAACTAATAGTCCCCAGTTACTACTACTGTATTTCCTAGATAACAGAAGCGTAATTAATTATACGTTTTCTTTGTGTGTATCTTATTTCAGTTCACCTAGTATGCTTTCTAAGTTCATTCATATTATGCTATGTGTCAAAACTTCTGTTTTATAAATGGCAAACTATCACATTCCACCTTGTATCTCTTCCCTCACCTTTGGACAGACCAAGGTTATTTCCAGGTTTTGGCTGTTAGAGAAATGCTGACCTGAGCCTTAGAGCCTAAAGGTCTGGTCCTTGGAAGTGTACTAGCTGTGCCCTGTCACGCAGGGCTGCTGGCACATGGTCGGGCTCTTCAGCCCTGTTTGTTTGTTTGTTTGCTTGTTTGTTTGTTTTTGACTCAAGGTGTCATGCTCTGTTGGCCAGGCTGGTCTAGAACTCTGGACATAAGTGAAACATTGTGCAATTTTGTCATCATATGCTTCAGTACTGAATACCATGAGGTTAATAGAATTATGCTTAATTATAGAGTACCATACAGTTAATAGAATTAGGTATTACAGTTCTTCCTTAAAATACAGCCATTCTTAAGGATGACTCAAAATATGGAACTTGTATAAGGGAGGATTGCTAAATTTTATTATATAAAAATGGAAATTCTGTATTGTAAAAAAGGTAGTAGAGCTGTCAGGAGAAAATGTCTGCACTAGATAACAGATAAAGGCTAAGATATCTATTATGTAAAGAGCTCTAACAATTGAAAAACCTGATAAATGTTCAAAGTACATAAAAGATAATTCTTGTAAAATACTAAAATCAGCTCTCCATGTAAGAGATATAATTCAGATTCACTCAGAGAAATGCACATCAGAATGCAGAGATGCCTTGTATTAGCCCTCACTGCTGCTCTAGCAGCCTGCCTCAGTGATGTGTCGGAAGGAGAGAACATGTGCTGGCATGTATGCATCCCATGCAGAGAGTCCACTGCTACTCAACAAACTCCACAGATGGCATTTGCCTCTGCAAATTTTGGAGGGGCAAGGGGGCAGAATTTATTCTGTAGAAAGCATCTGTGCCTTTTGGTGTGTGGTGAGAAGTACACCATTCCTTCACTGGTGCATTATCTGAACCAATGAAAAAACAGCTAAACCATGATTTATAAAATGGGACTATTTATAAGAATAATCTGTTTGTCTTAAAAGTAATGGAGGCAAACACATGAAAAGTGAGACCCTTGGTTGAAGTTGGAAGATAAGTGTTTAAGCCAAGATCCAAGCAGCGGCCCCTTTCTTACAGTTTGAACCTTTTTCTGCAGTTGGTTTGTTGACAGAACATGTTTATTACTCTGTGTTTTCCCACAGCCGGTGCTTTGCTGAACTCATTCTTTGGAAAGTTTCCTATGTTCCTCTAGCTCCTGTACTTGTAAATTGGAGAGAATAAAGAAGTGCTCATCTCTGGAACCCACTCTTTCTCGGGATGGCTTATAGATTCTGATCCACTTTGTCGGGGTTTCCGACTATAGAAATGAAAACAGCACCTCTACCCTTCTGCAGTTTTTAATGTGCAGCAAGGTTAAGGAGCATTAATCTAGATCTAGTTTGAGAATCAACACATTTCACCCTGCCCTTTAGACTGAAAGGCAGAATTTTTATGCTGGTAATTTTGGCAAGTACAGTTGGGAGGCCATCTGTTAGCTTTAATATTACAGAGGCATTTGTGGATGTTCCTGTATATTTTGGTATCTGCGTGTCTCTAGACAGAAGTGGCCTTTTAGCCGCTTTTGCCTGTGCATTATTTCATAAGAATGTGTTCACATTTCCTTAGCCTTGCTGTGCGAGCATTTCCTCATTGGTAGGGCTGAAGAGATCCTAATCTAAGGGGCCTGGCCATTCTGAGATGCTTGCTGAGTGTAACCCTTGAAGAACCCCACCAGAAGAGACTTGACTTTTTGTGTGCACAGCTTCATTTGCCAGTAAAATAGCTTCTGGTGGAGACAGGCCTCAGGCTCAGCACTTTCAGTAGGCTTTTTTGTCTTAACGGGCCATTATGTAGCAAACAGAAAGGGAATGTACCCTGATTTTTTTTCTATTACTAGTTTTGTTGTTATTAAGACATTTTCAAAAGATACCAAGATTACAAAAACATTGTTAGACACTTCTGAGGATCTAGACTGCAATGAGACATATATATTAGTGTTCCCTAGCTGTTCTGAGAGACACTTTCTGTGATGTTTGCTGCTTATTCTTGTTGAAACCAAAATAGGTATTTTTCCTCTGAGGAAAGGAACTCAGAGGATAAACAAAATGCTCTTGGTCACACAGCTGGGAAAACATAGACTTGCAATTAGGAGTTGAAGCTGATCAGTTCTGACCTAGACTGTAGTGATTCTCAGGTGTAGTTCCTGGTCCAGAAGCATCACTACTTAAACCTTGTTAGAAATGCATCCTCTTCTTGCTTGGACCTGTTGGTTCAGCAGTGCCGAGGATGCCATAGCAACCCTTGCTTTATAAGGCCTGCTGCTGCTTATTGGTGAGCTGTGAGGACTGTGAGCTAAAGCATTTCCATTTCTTCTACTTTCAAAGCTGTAGAACTCCTTGCTTAAATTGAGCTTTATGTTGAAACTAGAGCCTCTGTATTTTGAAGTTGGAGGAGCCTGCTGTCTTGTCCCGTCCTAAGTTCTGAAGCTGTTTGGTTTGCTACTTGTTACACCATGGAATGTGGTACAGTGTGGGCATGACTGGGTTTACAGAATGATACAGGAAAATACTGGCTGCCTCCTCAACCAGAACATCAGTGGAAGAAATTTGTGTGGGTGGGGCTTGGGAGTTGTTTGGATATTTTGGGGATCAAAATTTCGCTATTAATGATAATGTGTGGGTCTTTCTGTATGTATTGCTTAGTCTAGGTGTCAAAAGTACACATTCTGCCTGGGTTATGCTGTTACTTCTAGATCGAATTATTTGATGTCCTTCACTTTTGGCTTTAATCTACAAGATTTTTTTATATTTTATATGTAGTTTCTATGTACTTAAGAATGGCTTCTTACTCCATCGCAGGAGTGCTAGGATTACAAGTGTGCATCAGCATGTGGCTCTAGAGATTGATCCTGGCCTTCCTACCAGTTAGCTACATCTCCAGCCAGTAAAGTAATCACTTTTAAAATTAACTCTCCTTGGTTTCAAGATCACAGTGAACTTCAGTTCTTGTTTGGACCTGCTCTCATTTTGGCTCTTTAAAAAAATTTTTTTTTCTGTCTGTACTGTGCCTTCTTCACATTCAAGTCAGAGATTGTTCACTTTAGCTGCATGTTAGACTTAACATAGGGAATTTTAAAAAATAAGAATGTTTTGGCTCCACTCTAGACCTAATGATTTATACTCTCTGGAGGTGGTGGCTGCATAGTTATGTTTATAACTGTATCGTAGCCCATTTCTGTTTTAATGAATACTGTATACCTCACATGCTTAAATGACAGGCATTTATTTCTCTAAGCTCTGTAGGATGTGTGGAGCTAGGTGAGTGGGTGCTGCATGATGTAGTTCCAGGAGAGGTTTTCCTGCTCCACTCCTTGCATGCTGGGTAAGGGAGAAGGAGGAAGCTTTCCTGTCTGTGTTTGTTAGGCAGTGAACCTGTCTGCAAGGCATCATCACCAGAACCTCCTTAACTTCTTAAAGGGGCTCTCTGAAGCCCATCACTTCCAGGGTTGGGACTTGAGTGTGAATTCTAGGGGCACAATGCAGTCCACAGCAGCTTCTGTGCAGTTTGGATATGTGTCACATTAGAAACTGGTGCGATTGGTGCTTACTATAAAAAAATAGACATGAAATCTCGGACTCTCTGTAAAATAAAATCTGTCTTCAGCGGAACTATGAAGGCATCTAATGAATAAAGGCCAACATTTAAAGTAACTATTTATACACTCTAAGTATTTGAAAGGTTCTGCTTGTGTGTGTTTGGGTTTTGG
Organism: Montemys delectorum; assembly: GCA_019843815.1. NCBI lineage: Eukaryota > Metazoa > Chordata > Mammalia > Rodentia > Muridae > Montemys > Montemys delectorum. Next base: position 24,626 of record JADRCD010192109.1, read on the forward strand.
TATTACTTGACTTTTGAGTTAATTTGCCTTTGGAGGATATAGATCATGGGGGTAGTGGTTGTGCCTGTGGGCTCTTGTTTGTAAAAGGCTAGTTTGTTGCATGAGTTGGTCCACAGCGTAGTAGTTTAAAAAATGGAAGGCTCTGAAGGAGGGAATTTAAGGTACATTATAGCTTAGGTCCCTTCCTTATCCCACACTGGAGATTAAAACCCGAGTTTCAGTTACAAAGCAGGTTCCACCACTAGAGGGTGGCTCTATCCTTCAGCCTTCAGGTTGTTTAAGACCAAATAGGAGATAAGCATGTTTGACAGCGGAGGCCATGGTCTTGTGGACTTCTTTATAAACGAGATGTGGCAGCAACAGTCATCTCTTAAGATGCATTTACCTTCAGATGAACTTGACCTTTTTATATTTCTCAAAATTAAACTCCTATTTAAACCATGTAGACTTTAAAAGAAGAAATAACTTTTCATTTAACTAAGAAAGACCCAATTCTTGCTTAATAATGTAAGAATAATATGCAACAGCTGTTGAACTCTTCTGTAGTAGCTGTACATTTAACAGCCACACAAGAGTGTGAATGTTCCACACCTCTCTGTTTTCACCAGTACTGTATTTTTCTCCTGTCGTTTTGACTTTAAATATTCTAGTGGATTCTGGTATTTCAAAGTGGTATCTTATTGTGATCTTAACTTGTATTTACCATCTCTTGTCTACATTATTAGTCTATCTTGTTAGTCCTGTTTGATGAGAGCCTTTGGGTTGGTAAAAATTAGTGCCTTGTCAGTTCATTCAAAATGGATTTCCTTGGTAGTCATAAGAAGATAAGTCAGAAATAGAGGTGGTCGATAAATAGGTATTAAGATGGCTAGTAAGATAACCTGGGCCTGTGTCTGCAACATTCTATCTTTCTGCAGTTAATGGAAACAGTAATTTTAATTATTCTACCAACCCCATAGAAAGGCTGACACAGCTGTGGCCCCCTCATCTCCCTTGAAAATCCAGTGCCCACAACTAACAATTTGCAGGCTACTTAACCTCCAACCCAAATTCATTTTATTTCTCTATATCTTACCTGTCCTTTTCAAGTTTCTTATTAAATAAAACCTAGTAGATACCAGGATGCACTTGTCCCAGTGTCTGACTCCTGAGTATTTCTTGTGTCAAAATAGAGACTGAAACCATTGAACAGGTGGATATGGTGGGTATAAACCACAAGTGTGTACAGTTTCACAGCACCTCGGGTCTCCTTCAAGGCTGCTTACATTCCTAAGAAGCCCAGTCGGACTGTTCTGCCCACCCATCACCCTTATTCTTGGTCCCTAAGGGAGGGTCAGCAGTTTTACCTTTGTACGTGGGGTCCTAGAATGAGTGTGGAAAGTGAACCTCCTAGGAAGCAGATGGAGCAAGCTTACATCCACAGCAAATCAAAGTTTAGGTTGTAAGAAAATTGTCTTTAAGATTTACTTTTGAAACCTTTTTAGACAGAGAAAGCATTTCTTAGGGAAGGAAGATGGGACCTGAGTAGAAATTACTGTGACTGCACCTGAGATTTAATAAGCTTGCCCTTTCAAGAGAGAACTGGGCACTCAGGCAACCAGAGGTGCTCTGAGGCACACAGTCCCCCGGCCCCCCCCCCCCCCCCCCCCCCCGGTTGTTTTTTAAAAAAAAAACAAAAACACCTCCTACATC
>JADRCD010192109.1:26417-49273 GCA_019843815.1 Montemys delectorum
CCCCCCCCCCCGCTCCATGCTGTGTTATTGTAAAACAAAAGCATAAAGCTCTTTCAGTTCTCTGCTACCTTCTCCACCTGTCTGGTTGGCACCTCTGCCCCTCAGAATGATGCCTCTTCCTGGCATCAAAGGTGCTGCTGCTCTTTTTCCTCAGTGAATTACCTCAAATGCTCCCTTTTTTGGGCTAGCGTCTGACTTCTGTTCTGTTCTTAATGGGGTCTCTGTTCAGCAGTAGGGTAAGCAGGCTTCTAGAGACAGTTCTCTCCATTCATTCATGGAGGTCCCACATGCCTTGTTGCTAATTGTCTCATTTCCAGACAAGCTTCTGCCTTACTGAGGACACACTAAGTAATGATGGTAAACTCCATCCAGCATTCTGGGTAGGACTCTGATGGTTTGCTTTCTCCCTCCACTTGTGAACATACTTGAGACAGGAGATGTGGTTACAGTTGGAGAGGATCAACAGCCCTTGATATGTATGCTTAGAGTTGTCATCACACTCCTCTGTCTTATCCGTTATCATTTGAAGTCTTAGTTCTTGAGGGTTTCAGCTCTTTGGGGCCAATAGAATGCCCTTGAAGGGTTTTATATAAAGTGTGCTCAAATGTAGACCCTTTATATGCACCATTTGCCAAAAGATTACTTGAAAAATTTGAATAAGGCTCTTATACTGTGTATTGAGTGTCAGAGTTACCAATTTTCAATACCTTTGTTTTCATGCTGGAGTCTTAACCCAGAGTCTTAAGCATATTAAGAATCAGCATGCACTCTGATACTGAACTATACTTCTAGCTAGTTGATTAAAAAATATCTGTTAACTGAAACATTATTTTAAGTGTAACCTATTTTGATAAGTAAATTCTGTATTAACATACTTGAGATGGTTCAGTAAAGGCCTCTGTGGAAAGTTTGCTTTATGAATTTGAAAGCAGGACATTTCAGTGGTTCTAGGAAATTCTCAAATTTAGTCTCTTTAAATTTCTTAGTTATATGAAAATATTATGCTACAAAATAATGTCAAGGCTTTGCACAGTGATCTAAGATTTCCTCAGAAGTGTGTCACTAGCATTCTTTATTAGAAATGTGACATATCACTACTGTTTACTTTATACTATGTAAAGACTCAGTAATGCCTTTCTAATAACTGACATTAGGAAATAAATATTCTTTCTGCTCCAGAAACATGATCATGCTGATGGAATACTCCTGCCTCTCCCCCCTTGGCTGTTTACTTGCTTTTTGGTTTTGTTTGTACTAAATCAAAAGAATTTTTATACATACATAGTAGTTCAGTGTATAGACACTAGTAGTAATATATATTGAATTGTCAATTATTTATTGTTTGTTGTTTTAAAGAATAGTTACTTAAAATCTTAGGAAATTATTTTGTCCTGAAAACATTGATAAATCTCACTCAGAAACAGGAGCAGGTGTCTCGGCAGGAGCAGGGATGTTTTAGTTTCAAGATTATTTCACCAGCTGGCTTGGACAGTTGGCAAAAGTTCTCAGTTCGAGTGGTGAAGAGCCTGTAGCTTCAGGTCTGTGTCTGGGAGGAGTCTCAGCGAGCACCAAGACAAATCTGAGTTGGATATTTGTTTCTAGAATTGTGGTGAGCACTATTGTTACATGTTTATGAAACCGAATGAAAGCGCTGTCATCGTTGCTACCATTTCTGTGACTTACTCTGCATGTTCCTAACCCGACAACTAACCTGTGCCATCTCTTACCTCTGCTTGGCTGGGATCTTGAGCTGCTCCGTTTTCTCCTGGTGTGAGAATTACCTTTTAGTCTTGCTTGCTGTCGAGGTGTTTGGAAGTGTAGCCAGGTGTCTCGAGAAGAGAAGTGAACGGGAACAGCTGAGTGGAGAGAGCTTAGAGAGAGCTCTTGTTCCTGGAATTAGCGGGATGACGTCATAGGATTATGATTGTGCATACTCATCAGGGTCTGAGAGAAAAGCATCTGGTTGCGTCTTCTGTTGCTGGAGAAATGAAAGAAATAGCATCTTTAAAATATGTGATGTGAAGAGTTTATATTCAACGTGGTGTTAACAGGGGTCTAAGGCTTTGAAATTTGCTTTCAAGAAAAATGTCAGTATTGAGTTGTCTTAGATACTCAAAATTGATCTCAGTATACTTCCTTAAGTGGAAATAAATTGCTGTGATTCCTTTAGATTTCCATTTATTCTAGACTCCACTCTACTGGTGTAGTCCAGTAAGTTTCTTTGATTTGTTCCTAGGTTGCACGATTTCAAAAGATCCCTAATGTTGAAAATGAGACAATGATCCCTGTACTGACGTCAAAGAGAGCAAGTGAGTTAGCAGTCAGTGAGGTCGCAGGTCTTCTCCAGGTAAGTGGCCGGGGAGGGGGCGGGGAGGGGGGGCACTAAGGCAGTGCTGGTCCGTTAAGTCCTCTTCTGTGATAGGATGTGGCTCTGTGCTGTCCAGCTTGATAGCCCCCCACTTAAGCATGATGACGTGACAGGAAGTGTGGTTGGAGTGTTTAAACACATGTAAACAGCTGTGTGTGATAGCTGGGCCCAGGATGAGCAGTATGGCCAGCATGTGTTTGCTCTGTGGATCCCTTGGGAAAGTAATTAGTTTAAGTAGTAAGATAAGTGCTGTTAGGATTTCTTTGTTAATTTAAATAGATTCTTTTTCTAAGGTAAAGTCAAAGCTAAGTACAAGTTCAGGGTTGTAAATAAGTATTTAGGTAATTTTATTCTCTTTCTAGTTTTAAAAAGTGTAGTCTAGTCAAACATGAAGAAAAGAGTATTTTTAATTTTCAACCATTTTAATTGTTGCTTCAAAAACATTGATAGCTAATTTTGAGAAAATTGTATTATATACTTAGGTTTTTTTTTTTGGTTGTTGTTGTTGTTTTGTTTTGTTTTGTTTTTTCGAGACTGGGTTTCTCTGTATAGTCCTGGCTGTCCTGGAACTCACTCTGTAAACCAGGCTGGCCTTGAACTCAGAAATTCACCTGCCCTTGCCTCCCAAGTGCTGGGATTAAAGGCATTCGCCACCACTGCCTGGCTATATACTTAGTTTTAGAACCATTTATTTAAGTTTTTAGAAAGCTTGATTACTAAACTCTTACCAACTTGCTGGCCAGTGAAATTAGCCATTTCTGGGATGTTGTAATTTCATTTCATTTTTTTTTTCATGACTGTTAAAACCATGATAGCACCTGAAGGACTTAGATGATATTGCATGTCCTAAGAACAAGTTCATGTTAACTTTATTAATTCTGATAAAATAGCATAATCTAGGAGCAAAGCAAAAAAATAAAACAAAACAAAACAAAAGAAAAAAAAACCCTCAGCCTCAGGTTTAATAAGCTCAGAGAACAGGAAGGGAATTTGTAGCCCACTGAATATTCTTCTCAAGACACCAACTTTAGAAAAAAATAATTTAAATCTAATTAAAACATGAATTATGACCTACTTTTATTAATCCTTTTCTCCATAGAAAAAGAAAAACTAATTTGTTGCTCACTGAGATAAAAATTCATATAAAATACCAGTGTACTTTGATAATTTTATACATGGGTATAATGTATTCTGGCAGCACTGTTCCTCTGCCCGCTTACTCACCAGCCCTGGCCTTCCTCCTAAGTCCCCATTCCACGTCCATGGCCTTTCTTCTTCTTTGTGGCCCGAATCACTGAGGACAATGGTCTTTTCTAGCAACTCCTACCAGTCATTAGCTCCCCTGGTAGGGTGGGGGGAGCTCCATTCCCCCGTCCCCACCCCCAGCCCCCATTATTGGTGACTATATCTTCATTGACCCAGTGTTGCTCAGGCCCTGTGCAGGCAACTACAGCTGTCGTGACTTCCTGAGTACCTTGGCCATGTCATGCTTATAAGACAGTAGCTTTGTCCTACCTATAAGGTGGTGTTTCTTGGCTCTCCTCCGTCCCCTCTAGTGCAGTGTTTCCTGAGCCTTGGCAGAGGTGACTTTGGATGCCCTGGTTGATGATGCTAAGCACTCAGGAGTTAGTTATGCTCAGGTCCTTGACTAGACATGAAGGTCCTCACTCACTGCCATTCATGGTAAAGACAAGACCAAGGCATGATACAGCACTAGTCTATGGATATAAATACGAATTTAAGAGACAGTTTGATAAGTCCATTTAACAAAATAAAACTAAATTTTTTAACTCTAGACTAGTTTTAAGCATTTTGACTAATCAGCATCTTACCCTGTACTTAGACCTCACGGTGCATCTCAGATTGGCTTCCAGTGTAAGGTAGTTCTCTTGCCTTAGCCTCCTGTGTGCTGGTATTGTGTGTGAGCTGACATGCCTCTTAAAATACAGAACATTTTTATTGTTCCAGAAAGCTTTTCCTCGTCCCTTTATAGTTAACCTTGTCTGAGTATGACTGTGGGTCCCATACAAAACCTCTGGGAAACTTTCTGTGATTATTAGAGGCTAGAGGGATGGCTCAGTGGTTAAGGTTCTCGCAGAGGACCCAGGTTCAGTACCCAACACCCACCTGGTGGCTCAAAATATCTGTAACTCCAATTCAACAGATCAGTGCCGTCTTCTGGTTTCTGTAGGCAGTGCAAGCATGTGATACGCTAAATATATGTGCAGGCAGAGTATTGGCATACTTTGAAGAAAAGCTTCTTTTAATGTGACCGCATACTATGTATTCTTTTGTGTTTTCTTTGTTTGCTCTCTAACATTTTAAATGACTTTTAATGTAAAATTTAATAGGCTGATCTTCAGAATGGCTTAAACAAATCTGAAGTTAGTCATAGGCGAGCCTTCCATGGTTGGAATGAATTTGATATCAGTGAAGATGAACCATTATGGAAGAAGTACATTTCTCAGGTAAGACACTTTCCCCTCCATCACTGCTGTGTAACTTACATCAGCCTTACAGTTGCATCTCCTGACATTCACTTACAGAGAAAGGAAATAACTTTTTTTACAGTGTTTCCTTCTTTGAAAATTCACACGTTAAGTTATATTTTCTGTAGTTTTAGTTCTGACTCTTCATCTGGTCTGGTTTTAGGCAAAAGACTGATGAGAGTGAGTGTAACTTCCAGGGCAGCACTTTCTCACTGCCACTGCGCTGTCTGTCGCAAACAACACTAGAGAGTAGCTTCTATGGACGCTGAGCCTAGGCTCCTAGTTACAGGAGGCTGGTGTCATTGAAGCCATCTTGGCCAGCTTAGAACATTATTAAATGTATACTTACATTCTAAGTGCCAGGGCATGAGCTATACTTTCTTTCTTATCAACTATAATTTCCATTTGCTTTCATTGGTGATGACCTCAGGAAATAAGCTCACAGTAGATTATGGCCATTCCTAAGTACCTTTATTTTAAGTGTTAGCAAAGGTTTACTCTGGCTTTAAAAAAATCTAGTAACAATTACATTAGTATAAAAAGTTGAATAATTCTGTGGCTAAGTTTGGTATCCTAAACAAGTAGGTACTTGTGAGCAGTGGTTCGTTCGCAACCTTCCTCTTGAAGGCATTGTCAGGTAATGAGCAAGGCTTTGTTCGTGTGCTTGTCTAAGGCAGCAGAACTGAAGCCTGAAGAAGGTGGGACTGTGTGTTCGTGTGTGCCTTGTTTTCTAGATTGATACTTACTTTTCTTTTTCAGAAAAGGAATTGTTATGTAGCTTTTAAGGAATAACTTTTTTTGTTGCTTGAAAATAAACCACCTATAGAGTCTGGTAATTTTATAGTGATGTCCTTTTTTAAAAAACAAAGCCTTTATTGAGATAAAGCAGAATTGTTATTCATGTAAGAGTGTTGAATAAACCTTGTGTGCATTTACCTTCCAGTTTAAAAACCCCCTTATCATGCTGCTCCTGGCGTCCGCAGTCATCAGCATTTTGATGCGCCAGTTTGACGACGCTGTCAGTATCACTGTGGTAAGAAAAGTCTTTCAGTTTTTAAAGTTTTAACCTGTTGGTTATTTTTATAAATTGAGTTTGGTTGAGTTGTGGTGATTGTCCTTTGTTCTGGTCTTGCCCTCCTGGGCTCAGCTGTGCTGTTGTTGTGTCCATTGGCTGGGTAGATGTGATTGCAGGCATGCACAGTCAGTCTCACAGACAGCAGCTATTTCAGAACGCCTAGTTAAATTAAAATGTCTGTTGCTTTTCAGTTGAAAATATTTTGACTAATCAGGCAATCTATGATGTCAAAACTATTTTAATAATACTGCATTTTTTGGGTACTATAGGCTTTTTGAGTTAATGACAAAAATTATACATAAAACTGTTTGAGTTTTAGCACAATTAGAAGTGGCTTTAAGCTGTATCAGTAGTCATGTTTCCTTTGTTGTTCTCGGAACCATTACAACAGATGGGTGTGGGAGTGCACAGCACTAATGCCAACCATGCTGCTTGGGAGGTGGGGGGCGGAGAGCGAGCCCCAGGGCATTGTGGGCAGCATAGTGAAGGATGCCCTTTCTCATGTGTCTGGAATGTTCTTGACAGAGGAATAAAATTAGTTTTATGAAATTCAATGTCCTCGGGTGTTAGGGTACCCAGGGGGACCTCCACCCTCTCAGGGGGGAAGGGAAGGAGAGGATTGGGGGAGGGACTGTATGAAGGGAGGACCAGGAGGAGTGGGGGGCAACAATCAAGAGATAAAGTGAATAAATAAATAATTAATGGGAAAAAATTTGGCCCTTGAGTATAATATTTTTAATAGTCTATAATGAATGAAAAGCATGTATAAATTGAAGAACTCTAGTTGTCTCTAGGAAGGGCGGTTGTGAGGTGAACAAGCTTTTTACTTAAAGAATGATATTGTTAGTGAGAAGAATAAGCTTTGAAGTAGTAATTCAAGTTACTGTCCATTTTTATGCACTACCATGAATGACCCAGTACTTAATAGTTTCCCAGTATTTAAAACCCTAATAGCATTAGTAATGATTTTTAGCAATTTAAATTTAGTAAGTATGTCAGCATTTGTATTTGAATAACTAGATGAACCAATATTTTCCAAATGATTGGTGTCTGAGATTATCAAATTTCAGTAGATAAATGATAGGTCAGGCTGGAAAGATGGCTCAGCGGTTAAGAGCACTGACTGTTCTTCCGAAGGTCCTGAGTTCAAATCCCAGCAACCACATGGTGGTTCACAACCACCTGTAATGAGATCTAATGCCCTCTTCTGCTGTGTCTGAAGACAGCTACAATGTACTTACATATAATATTAAATAAATCTTAAAAAAAAAGATATGTCAATGGATTCAGTTGAAAAAAGAAAGAAAATAGATTTTAATGTGGCAGATGATGAAAAGCTCATTGCTACAGCTTTGCATTGTACAATACTTACATGTAAGTAATCTTTGTTGAGTTTTAGTGTGGTAGATAAAAATGTCTCTGCTCTGGAAAAGCAAAAACTCCTTCATTTTCTGACTTTCTTGTCTGAGGATTGATTTATTTTTGCTCATAGCTTATTAAAAAAATTCCCATATTATGCTGCTTCTGCCTAACACATTGGTTGGATTGTAGCTTTCTGTAGAAAAAGTGGGGTCTAGGTTTAGCTCAACAGTAGAGACAGACCTTGCCTACCAGGCAAATCAGCACTGGGGGTGAGGGAGGATGATGGCTTTTCCCCTAGTTTTTTCTTTCTTTCTTTTTTTTTTTTTATATATATATATTTGTGTTAATATGTATTGGATTTTAAAATTCTTTCCACAAATTAGTATGTAGGAATGAAACAATGAATGTGTCACCTGTAGCAGGTGTTATATCCACATAAACAAAAAGCTAGTCCTTCATTTGGGAGATTCAGAAAATTTGGAAGCTGTCGTGAGGATGGTTAGCTATTTAAACACATATTCTTTTCCCTCAGGCCCGAAGGCAAATTGGTTTCTTTTCTCACTGGTTTTAGTGCTAGATTTCATTTTCCTGGGACTGCACAGTCAGAGAAACACAGTGTGGCTAGAAGTTCTTTCTTTCTAATGTCTGATTTAAAAGGCTGTCTGTTTTTCAGGCAATACTAATTGTCGTCACCGTGGCCTTTGTTCAGGTGAGTAAGCTTGTTTTTTCCAAGGTAAAAGTGGTATATTAGTTGATTATTTAAAAACAGTTTAAAGTGACGTATGTAAAATAACATGGATGGTAGTGTGGATCCTAATTATTTTTAAAACAATTTCAGGTAATAGCCAGCTGTGAGACTTCTGAGAGGAAGGCATTTGATTACTTAGTGAGGGGAATAGAGTCTACTTTTTTTTTTTTATTTATTTTTTTGACTAAAACAGATGGAAACAAACAAACAAAAAACCACAGCAGTATAATCTACCATTACATTTTAAATTTTTTCTAGTCATAAAATTGGGCAGGTACATATCAGGGCTACGTCTAGATGAAGAAACAGAAAGTGAGTGTAGAATTGAATAGGCAGTTTACTAGATACCATCTGAAGAAAAGCTAGATGACTGAGTGAGTTCTCTTAGTTACTTAGTGTACTTTTCACTGTGCTATTCCCTATCCTTATTACTCTTGTTTGCTAATTAAAAGTTACTTTTTTTTATTATTGGCAATCCTTTATGCTACTGCTAATCTTACTTTCCTCAGAGGGGTGATCATACTTCCTGTTCAGTATAGTCATCCAGACAGCAAAAGAAACATCATAAGTTCCTCTTAAAGATTATTCTGAGTAATATGGAGATTGTCTCATGATTTCTACTTTCTCAGCACTCAGGTGAGGCAGGAGGATTGTCAGTTCCAGGCCAACGTGGGCCACATGTTAGTTAACTATTGAACAAAGAAGAGAGGAGAAGGAAAAAAGGAGAGGCAGAGAAGAGAAGGATCAAAGCCCTCCAGCCACGGTGTCAGGTTCACAAGAGTAGGGCTGAAAACCAGGCAGGCTTAGTTTTAGAAGGTTGTTTTATGTTCATTTAAATGTTTGAAACTTATGTATGTTTTAGAAGCTTCTAAATTTTATCAGGTCCCACTTTGAATATTGCTAATAAAAGTAGAAGGAATAATGTAGTGTAGGGAAAAATGTAATAATGCTGCATGTCCTGAGATCCATGCTTTGATTCTGAAGACAGTGATTGTAATTATCCTTACATCATGTATAATTTATTTCCTTTTGCCACTGCCCTGGTATCTTATCTTAAAGTAGTTCTGACAAAGTAAGTTACTAGTTCTGTAATAACTGAGTATAGATATAGAGAGCCAGCTCAGTCTCAGCTCCTCTAGTAGACCACCAATATTCTTGTTCAGGTTGAAGGATGAAGGGTGGGTCATCTTCTAACATCATCTGAGGGAGTTACTCTCTGCAGCCAGGTGAGTGGTGTGATCTATCTGGAACCCTCTCACAACCCCAACCCTAAATTATGACAACTAATTTCCCTCTCAGATCTTAATGTATCAGATGTATGCGAGATTCCATATAGGTATTGCCGCTGCATGAAAGAGCCCAGAAACTTGCCCTCTTTGGGAAATAAAGAGTTCCTATCTTCAACATACCCAACAGAGTTTGAGTTTAACATAGCCAATTGGAGATTTACAAGGAGTATGATATGTATTTTAAATGTAGCTGGGATCTGTTGCTGATATCTCAATAGTAGTTTTAATTGATGCTGCACTAGCTACTTTTTCACTGCTGGGACCCAGTACCTGACATAAAAAATAACTTGAGGGAGAAAGGGTTGAGTTTACAGAGGTTGTGGTGGCAGGAGGCGGGAGCTTGAAGTCGCCACTTGCATTTAAGACTGCAGGTAGGGAGTTGAGAGCTGGCAGCAAGTGGGTTAGAGTATAAAACTTCATGGTCAGCTTTAGTGATCAACTTCCTCCAATGAAGCTCCACCTTCTAAAAATTCTACAGCTATCAAAACAGCACCACCATCTGGGGACCAAGTATTCACACACATGAGCCTGTGTGTAGTGACAAACAAAAAGATTAGTAAAAGACAAACAAGACACACAGAAACTTACAAGAATGTGTTTTTGTTTTAATACCAGATGTGGGCTGCTTCTGACAGTCTGCAGCAGCTGACTATGATTTGCTTCATGCTCTAGCATAGGCATGGTTTTGCCAGCTGCAGATTGATCCTGCAATTGTATGACCTTTGGTAGTCTAGGAACTTTCCAGAGGGTATATAAATGCTAGAGCCCCAATAGGTGGGGTTGGTAATCATTCTGGGAGGTTGGTTGTAGTTTGTTAGTAGTTATGCTCAAAGAAGAAGCAAGAAAAAATAAATTAGATTCAGGGATCCTCCCCCCTTCTTCCTTTTATCCTTGTTTCGCTCCTATCTAGTGTTAATGGGTGAAACTGGGGATGGGAGATTAAGAGTGGGAAAAAGAAGAACCTACAGAGTAGCAAATGCCAGCTACGCCTCTGGGACATTTTACCTTCAAAGCACAGCAGACGGAAAATTTAAAAAACCTCAAAAATTATGAAAAGCTTCATTTTTAAATTAATGTTTTTTTTTTAATGCAGATTTGATCCCTTTCCTCAAATATGTCTAAAATGGCAACAGACTATTTTACAAACAAGTTAAAAACCATTCTTCAAACCCTTTTCCCTTCTACCCAGCCCTTCAAATCTCTGGGTATTCTGTATTGTCATATGAATGATAACTCTTGAAATAACTTGGCAAAGATAAAGACTGGTTGCCTCTGTTTGATTAGTTACTAGAGACTACAGTTGTAATCTCAGTATTTTCTATCCATACAGAATTTTTGTATAAAACTTGCAAATTCTTCATTTTGGTTGGTGTTTTTAAAGGAATATCTAATAACTTTGTATATTTTATATTCTTGCTTATGTTTGTCCCTCTTGTCTTGGTAGTGACTAATGTAGTTCTGAGATGATCTTATGTAACTTTGCATTCTCATTTGAAGCAGTTGATGATGGGTAGGATTGGCAGTGCTAGCATGGCAGATATTTCACGACTCTGTTTATTTTCATTTAAGCTTTTGTCCCTCATCCTTTCAGCTTTAGACCCAAACAAACATTAATGTGCACGTTACAAACATGAGATGAGGTTGGCCTAGGCATCGTATGAAGCACAGTTGCTAATGAGCCATGGTCTAAGCAGTGGTGAGATGGAGGGTGCGTCTGAGCCATAGCTGTGAGTCATGTGCTTGGGAGATTATGTGATCAGCACCTGAGGGCTTCTCAGAGGCTTCCCTTTCTTATTCCCTTCCTTGCCAGGAAAAGTGAGTTTCAGAATAGTTCAACCACATTGTTCTTTCCAAACTAGTGTAGTTAGTGTGGGCTTAAGTCCTCACAGCAAACATTACATACAGATTAAGATTTTGGTTTCTTTGGTCACTAAATATCAAATGTAAAATTATTTTTAAAAATGAGACTCACTTAACTTTTAGTGTACTCTTTGGACATAGTAATTGGCTTTCATTTTCTTTTACACAATCTTAGAGTTTTAAAATATGTAATTGGGAATATTTAATTTTCATAATTGCTTGATTATTATAATTCAGGGACAAGTTTTCTATGGGTTAGGAATATATGGATAAATAAATCAAGGTATGAATTGGGAGAAAATTTTAGGCAGCAATTTTAGAATAATATTTTATTCTAAAAGGACCATACGTATTTGAATTTCTTTGTAAGTGTTTTTGTTAATATTGTACTTTTTGTCTAAATAGGAATATCGTTCAGAAAAATCTCTAGAGGAATTGAGTAAACTTGTGCCACCAGAATGCCATTGGTATGTTCCTTTTATTTGAAAGAGAGTTTTACACCTTAAAAAATAGAAATTGAATGTGACTAGTTACAATGAGCATTGTAACTTATTATTGTACAATAAGCATGCGTGTGAGTGCGCACGCGCGCACACACACACATACACACACATACACACACACACACACACACATACACACACACACACGAGACTGTTGAATATGACAAGAAAAAATCCACTCTGATCTGTCTAGCAAACATCCTTCTACTGATGTTTTGAGATGGCTTTATTCAACGAGCTTTTTCTGTTTTTATTCATGTGTGTGCATGTTCATGTGCATGAGTCCAGGCATGCATGGGCCATGGCACACCTGGGAAGGTCAGAGAAATGTTTTAGATGTTGGTGTTCACTTTTCACAGGTTCTGAGGCAGTCTCTTCTCTACCACCATATATTTTGGTCCTTCTGGGATGTCTGAGGATTCTCTGTATTTCTGCCTTGTATCTTCCTTAGGAGGACAGGGATGTAGCTGATGGACCACAGAGTCCAGCTTGCTTGTGATTTAAGTGCTTCACCCTAGGTACTTACTAATGTGAGTGTATGTGAGTGAGTGTATGCTGAGCACTCTAATAAGCAGATGAAGAAGCATCATAAACATCTCACGACAGCCTCAGTGCTCATGTTCGAACAGCTAATCAGTGATCAGCTGTTTCCACCCACCTCCCCCTCGCCCAACACATAACAAGAGCACATAGTTAATCAGGTGATTATGGTTTAGGGTTTATTTTTGGTTTTGTTTTTGATTGTTTGTTTGCTTGTTTTTTAGAGATAGGTCTTACTACATAGCATTAGTTGGACTGAAACTTGCTATGTAGACCAGGCCATCTTCAAACTCAGAGATCTGCCTACCTCTGCCTCCCAAATGTTGGGGTTAAAGGAATGTATTGTGATGTTTAGTGGTTTTTTTGTTTTTGTTTTTAAAGATTAATTTTTAAAATATTAATTTTTAAAGTTATTTAAAATTTGTGTGTGTGTATGTGTGTGTGTGGTATTTACGTGGTGTGTATGTGAGTTCAGGTGTCTGAGGAGGAAGGGAGTGTTGGACTCTCTGGTGGTGAAGTCATAGCAGTTGTAAATTGTGGGACGTCTGTGCTTGGGAACCATGGGTGGCCCCTCAGTAAGAGCAGCATGTGCTTTCTAACCACTGAGCTGTCCGTCTTTCTAGCCACAGACATAGAGTCACTGAGATTAAATGTAATTTTAAAGAGAAACAGTATGGTTTTCTTACCGTGATGGTTTCTGTTTCATGCTACAGTGTGCGTGAAGGAAAATTGGAACATACACTTGCCCGAGACTTGGTTCCAGGTGACACGGTTTGTCTCTCTGTGGGGGACAGAGTTCCTGCGGACTTACGCTTATTCGAGGTAAGTTTAGGGTACATGGATATTGATTAATAGATTTAGTAGTTCTGTTGATTAACACGTAGTTTGTGTGAAATGTTCAGTATTCTATCTGAAATAGTGACAAGTGTAAGCAGGTTTCCCTCCTTAAAACATAGCTGCTTCTGCTGCAAAGTCTTTAGAGGTATCCACTGGGTCAGTTAGCATACTTTTATGAAAATAGGAGTTAGCTGCTGTACCCACAGAAAGAGATGATAGGATTTTGTTGATTTGGGAATTCTTTAGGCACGAACAAAGACGAACTAAAGAATCAGATAAGAGGAGTTAAGCATATAGGAACTGAGAGCAGAGACATGACTTTTGATGTAGCTGGAAACATCGAATGCCTCACACAACAGCCATGATGATGGAGAACAGTGTGGAGCAGGAAAGAGGAGAGTGTTAACCTCTGGGAGCATTCCAGTAGAGGTGCTCCTTGCCTCACAGTGGGGTCACAAGACTGTGACTCAGAGCTCTGGCGTATTACACTGTCCAGCATTGTCTGAGAATATCATATTGCAATCTTAGAAGATAGCAAAGTGAAAATTGGAAGTATGGTTTCTACTGAATGTGTATTTTATCTTCTCAGTAAGAGGCAGAGTTGCCCAGGGCATGCTTCCTCTGGAGATGCATAGAAATCATCTGGGATGTGATGGCTTGAGATTCTGTACATGTGACCAGTTCTTACCCAGAGTGCTGCTTCACCCACCTCATGACAGAGTCACTAAAAATCCATTGTTTATATTTTTGAGGCAGGTTCTTTCAAATGAGTTCTTTAAATATAGATCAGGCTAGCTTTTAAAGTATAGGTCAAGCTGCCCCTTCCTTTGTCAGCATATCATTGGCTTGAAGCCATCATACTTGGCTTAAGCATTATTAGAGCTATAATTCTCATATGAGAAGATGTGCACAGTTGAAGTGTAACATTAGTGATATTCAGTCTGTTCTGAGGTGTGCAACCGTCGCCTCAGTCCCACTTTCCAGAGTCAGCTCCTTCTCTTTCAACACTCGCTGTGTTCTTCTTCTTGAACAAAAAGAAGTATGCTTGCTTATTCTCAACATTTCATTAATTTAAATAGAACCATATAATGCACAGGCTTTTCCCTGTCTGTCTCACTTAACATTTTCTCAGGCAGATAGATTCTCTCGTACTTTATTACTTTTTATTGCCTCATACTTTTTTGTTTTATGAACATGTACATAGTAAGTACAGTCCACCTATATCTGAAAGATCGCTTGTAGGGAAGGGACGGCTTATGCCATTTTGTTACCCATGTCACGGCAGGCAGGCTTGCTTTCTGTGGGAATGTGTTTGCAGACCCCTCCACGCATGACTTTTGTCTAAATTTCTCTGTGACTCCAAATGTAGATATATAAAATATGTCTGTAAATCAAGCATTAACAGATAATAAATAAAAAACCTTAAACCAGTTCTTCCATATGCATATAATTTTCCATTTACTAAAGGGAAAACAAGTTTACCAGTAAGATGGAGGTGTATTTTAATTGTAACATAAAAAGAATTAAATTTTGGGCTGGAGAGATGGCCTAGGGTTAAGAGCAGTTGCTTCTCTTGCAGAGAACTGGGTTTGATTCTGAGCACTCACATGTTGACTCGTAACTCAGTAACTCCAGTTTCTGGGGATCTCCTGCTCTCTTGTGGCCTCTGTGAGTCCCAGCTGGTCCACTGTGGCTGCCTACCAATGGAAGGTCCAAGAATGCATCCGCTAGTTGTTCAGTCCACAAGGCCGGACATCTCAGCTGGGATCCCAAAGAAGCAGGCTGTAATGTGTATACTGGGATCCTAAAGAAGCAGGCTGTAATGCCAGTGAAGGAGTGGACTTGTTAGACCCAGAGTGAAAGCTAGAAGGCAGCGAGAGAGAACAAGCTTCCTTCTTTCATGTTCTTTATATAGACTGCCAGTAGAAGGGGTGGCTCAGATTAAATGTGGATCTTCCCACCGCAAAAGATCTGGATTAAAGGTGCGTCTTATGACATCAAAGATCTGGATTAGAAGTTGGTCTTTTTACTTCAAATGATTTAGTCAAGATAAAAAATTCCTCATAGGTACAATCTATGTTTTAATTAATCCCAGCTGTTGTCAAGTTGGCAACCAAGAATAACCATCACACCCCTGTTAAATTTTAAGGGGTCATGCCTAAAAGTTTTGATTCCATAGTGGAGAATGCTCCTACCAAGAGTCACAACAAACATTCCATTGAACTGGAAGCTCAGACTTCCCTCTGGTGGGAATAGGAAGCAGAAATTTCCCTAGTGAGGCACTAAGGGTGATAGTTAGAGAAGTATTCCCCTTTTCACCCCTGATTTCTAGACCTGTGGATCCTGGTTTTGAGAGAAACCAAACCATGTATCAGACACTAGATTCAAAGCATATACTGCCTGCCTTCTGGAGAACCCTGCTCTGCCACCTAATTGGCAATGTAACTGTTGTCTTCAAAAGGCCATTCTGTCTTTCAGGCTAGCTGCTTTAGTATGGTAGGAAACAAGACAGGTAGATTTCTTGATCACGTGTCCATTCTCATATTTCTCTGGCTGAGAAGTGAGCAACACAGTGTGGAAATACAGTGGTTCTCTCAGTCCGTGTATGGCGGCTTTGGCAGATGCATTATATTTAGGAGTTTGTAGCTAGAATAAGTACCTGCTCCGGTAAGGACCGAGTGTTCTCCTTTCCGTGGAGGAAGTGCTCCAGTGTAGTTGTTACATGTAGGCAGACATTAATAAAATAAAAATACATAGATCTTTTAACAAAAGAGTTAAATCCTGCCTGAGCAGTTGATCTTGCAAGACACAGAACAGAACATTTTGAACATTTTCCAGAATTGATCAGTATTTTCATTTTATAATCATTAATGCTGAGAATGCCACTTTGCAAAAACACATAGCACAAAATGGAAGAAGTATGTTTAGGGTTATTTTGGAAATTACTGAATATTTTGTCTCAAGCCAAAATTCATGAAACAATTTTTGTGAAACTCAAGTCAACAATTCAGATAGTAATGTTTAAAATCAAGCATCTAACATAACTACAATCCAAACCTTTACTGATTTGATACCTACTTGTTAAGGGATGACCATAGTTTTCTTCATTAGTAAGCCATTGTGTTTATGTAACAGCAGGAAACATTCTATGTACAATAAAGGCATTCTAATTCATAAATGCTGAGGCCATGTCTAGGGATGATGTGTGGTGTGATTGCATGCCCAGTGCAAAGTGCATGTTGCGTGTTTAGAACCAGGTAACAGTGACAGTACACAACTCAACATGGGGGAGTCCTGTTAGAAACATCTAGGATTCACTATGTTTCTGAAATATGTGGAATATATTTCTGGTTATTGGATGTTCAGGAATATTTCACTTGCCAGATTTTTCATGACCCCTTAAAATTAATGTGATCTCAACCTAGGTCATGACCCATAGTTTAAGAAGTATGCTCTCTGGGGATAGTTGGAGATAGTTGAGTGGGTTAGAGTACTGTAAGCAAGAAGGCCTGAATTCCAATCTCCCAAAAGCCAAGTTAAAGCTAGGATTGTCTGCATATGTCTAGAAGCCCGGAGTTATGGTGGAAACAAGCTGTTCTGGGTGCTTGCTGGCCAGATAGCAGAGCCATGTGTTAGTTTCTTTTTCTGTTGTTATGATAAAATACTCACACAAAAACAATTTAGGTCACAGTTCAAGGTTGTAGTCCATCATGGCAGGGAGTCAAGGTGTCAGGAGCTTGGAGCAGCTGTCTACATTATGTTAGGCAAGAACAATGAGTGTATGCATACGAGCACTCATGGATTTCTATACTCTTACACAGTTCTGAATCCTCTGCCTATGGAATGGTACCACCTGTAGTGGGTAGTTCTTCCCATCTCAGTTAATGTAGTCACCATAGTAGTGGTTCTCAACCTTCCTAATGCTATGATCTTTTGATACAGTTCCTTATGTTGTTTACTGCAACCATAACATTATTTCGTTGCTGTTATGAATTATAATGTAAATATCTGATTATGCAGGATATCTGATATGCAACTCCTCCCCCAAAGGAGTCATGACTCACAGGTTGAGAACTGCTGCCCTATAGACATACTTAGAAGCCCATCTCCAGGGAGATTCTAGATTCTGTCAAGTTGAGGACATTAATCACCACAGTGAGTTTTTAGTTCAACGAGACATCTTACTTTAAAAATGGGGTGGAGGGTATATTCTATCCCCTCACAAGGAAATGTGCCTAGTGGATTTCTGAGAAGCAACCTACAGTCCTCTGGGAGAGTAGCAAGTACTCTTAACTTCCGAGCCAGCTCTCTATACCTCTTTTTTTTTTTTTTTTTTTTTGATTTTGATAAGAATTACTTTTTGTGACTCCATTATAAATGATAGGACTTGATTTTCTTGCTGTAAGAGTTTTCTCGTCTACTTGGCCAGAACATTTTTTTTTTTTTCTTTCTTAATAGTGTGTCTCATTGGGGATTGGTTGAACTTCCTGATTATTTAGATTTGCGTTTTTCATCAAGTTTGGGATGTTGCAAACTATTATATATGCAGATAGTCTCTCTACCTATCTGCATTTCTTCTTCTGGAATGCTTGAAATATGTTGTTTTGCTTGATAGTGTCTCACACACAGATCCAGGATCTCTCATACACAGATCCAGTGTCTCACACACAGATCCAAGGTCTCACACACAGATCCAGGGTCTCTCACACACAGATCCAGTGTCTCACATGCAGATCCAGTGTCTCACATGTAGATCCAGTGTCTCACACGTAGATCCAGTGTCTCACACGTAGATCCAGTGTCTCACACACAGATCCAGTGTCTCACACACAGATCCAAGGTCTCACACACAGATCCAGGGTCTCTCACACACAGATCCAAGGTCTCACACACAGATCCAGTGTCTCACATGTAGATCCAGTGTCTCACACGTAGATCCAGTGTCTCACACACAGATCCAGTGTCTCACACACAGATCCAGTGTCTCACACACACATACCTTTAACTTTATTCCTTTTCTTACTATCTTTTCATTCTGCTCTTTTGACTAGTGATTCTTACTTTTTATTCAAAATTATTTTATTATTATGTGTATTTTTTTTTCTTTGTGCATATCTGAACACCAACCAGGTACATGGCTGCTGCCCATGGAGGTCAGAAGAGGGCATCTGATCTTCTGGTCCTGGAGTTACAGATAGACAAGAGCCTTCAAATGGGTGCTAGGAATTGAGATTGAGTCTGGGTTCTCTGAGAGAAGAGCGCGTGCTCTTAACCTCGGAGCCATCTCTCCAGCCTTTAGACTGGTGGTTTTAATTATTTCATCTTCCAGGTAGTTGATTGCTTTTTTTTTTTGTAAATTTTTGAAATTTGAATGCTGACCCTCCTCTACTCAGTTTTTATTTTCAGTATCTGGTTGATATAATAAATATTGATTGATTGACCTGGGTCATGTCTTATATCATCCAGGCCCTCATGCAACCTAGGTAGGTGTTCTATCATTCAGCTATAGGTAGACCCAGCCTTAGACCCTAGGTTTCTAATTATTTTCCTTACACAATTTCTATTGATATTTTCTATAAATTATATTTCTTGTCTCTGTTCTTTGAGCATAGTTATCTTTTTCCAGTCTCAGTTTGATGTCTAAGCTTCCTCACAGAATGTTATTGACACTAGTTTCTTTCTGGTAAAATCAGCCATACTTAAGATTCTTAAAAAAAAAGTTTATTATTTTATTTTTATGGGCATTGGTGTTTGTCTTCATTGGTGTAACACTTGCATGCCTGGTGCCTGAAGATGCTGAAAGAGGTCATTAGAGTCCTTGGAGTTGGAGTTAAAGAAACTTGTCAGCTGCCATACGGAGGACCAAACCTGGGCCTTTGGAAGAAGAACAAGTGCTCTTAACTGCTCAATGATCCCTCCTACCCCCCATGGCCGTATGTCTTAACTATGTTTTTGTGGGGTGGTATAAGATTCTTTCTAGGTGATGGCAGATAGTAGGCATGTTTTAAAAAAAAATCTGCTTACAAAAATTGCAGGAACCTTTTTCTTCATTGAGCACTCGAGTCAGAAAGTCAGCAATTTGTAGCAATTATTAAAGGATAAAATCAACTTTAAATAACTTTAAAATACTTTTTCTGTGTTTATATATGTGTGGGTACCCATGTTTGTGTCTTTAGAGGCAAGAGATCAACCTTAGATAGCATTCATCCCTCAGGTGCTGTCCACCTTGTTGTTTTGAGACAAGGCATCTCATTGGATCTCGAGGCATCAGATTAGTCACTGGCAGCTGGCCAGTGAGCCCTAGTTCCGTGCCACCATGCCTGACTTTGTGTGTGGTTTCTGGGCCTCCAGTTGAGATTCTCCCAGGGTACGGGTGGAGCAGGCGGTTTTGCCATTCCCATGGGGCTGTCACACAGCAGCACAGCTATCAGCCCTGCACTCACTGAGGGCTTTCTCTGTGGCTACCCTTGGGGAGTAGTCGTCTGTGGGGTTCTGCTTTCAGTAGCAGATCCAGGTCACAGAAAGGTGAGCACGTGGAGACACGACAAGACTAAGCAATAGTGTCTTGTTAGGAAAATTTGGGTTCGTAGCCATGGTTTCAGCTGTTCAGTCATATTTGAATCTTAGGCTAACCTTCCTGTGGTAAGCTTTCTTGTTTCATAGGTCAGATTTTGTTGGCTTCATTTAGCATTCATATATGGTTATATTGATCTGATCTTTTGCCTTAAAGTAATAACTATAAAACAAGGTATAGCTAATGGCTGGAATGTGAATATTGGAAGAAGTGGTGGTCATGAACTCTTGAAATGTGAAATGTATTGTAAATTAAAACTATGGAACACTTGTTTTCCAAGGCTGTGGATCTTTCTATTGATGAGTCTAGCTTGACAGGAGAGACGGCTCCGTGCTCTAAGGTGACAGCTCCTCAGCCAGCTGCTACTAATGGAGATCTTGCATCAAGAAGTAACATCGCCTTCATGGGAACACTGGTCAGATGTGGCAAAGCAAAGGTGAGCATCTTCTCTAGAAAAAAGCAGTTTCTTTGCTACGCCAGCTTTTCTTTTAAAAAATGTTAAAAGATGTGTGTGTGTGTGTGTGTGTGCACGTGTGCGTGTGTGTGGACAGACATGGGCACCATGGGCTGTGCACAGATGTCAGAGGACAGCTTTGTGGAGTCCCTTGTCTCTGCCTCTGTGTAGCTGCAAGGGATCAAATGCAAGTCATCAGGCTTGGCAGCAAGAGCCTTTATTTGCTGAGCTACACTACTGACCAACTTTTTCTTTTTTGTTACTTTTATTTTTTAATATAGTATTGGTTATGATGTTCTGATCACATATTTTTTACCCAATGATGTATTTCAACTATTTTGTTTCTAATATTTTACCATCATACAAGTCACCATTCATTTATAAGAGCAAGAGTGGAGTGGGAGACTACAAGATGCAGCATTGTTTATTGAGTATAAGACATTTACTTTTTAAAATATGAGCCTCACATCCAGGTCAGTTTGTTTCTAGGGTCTGTATTTTAAAGGAGTAAATATTAATAAGAGTAACATAAACATGTAAATTTGCAAAGAGATTCAAGACAATACATATATATATATATATATATATATATATGTATATATGTATATCAGGTCTGGAGGTAAGAATAAAGAAAGGAAAGGAAAGACCTTTGTTTTGTCCTCCACCTCTTCCCCACCCCCTCTTGCCTTTTTTCTTTCTTTAGGTAGTAGTGATTCCATCTGAATTGAAATGCATTTCCCTGTTTTCCCCTTTAGGGTATTGTCATTGGAACAGGAGAAAATTCTGAATTTGGAGAGGTCTTTAAGATGATGCAGGCAGAAGAAGTGAGTATTTACTATGTCAGTGGTTTGTTTTAAATCTGTAATTTTCTATCTTAAGTAATAGAAAGGTATTTATAGACTCGTGGATATACTGTTGGAAACTTTATCTTCTTCAGGATATTGCTCTTTATGTTTGCTTACAAACACACCTGAAATCCTATAATTGAAAGGCTCTGAGATTACATTGTGATTATTCTAAAAGCTGTTTATTTTTACCTATTGCCTATGTTAAAAAGAGATTTATAGCCAATTTTTAAATAGGTGTTATTCCTTATAGAAAATGGTTCTGTTATTACTTTGGGTCACTGTGCATCCTTACCCCTAGGATTGTTGTTGACGTGCTTTTAACTCAGATCATTTTTAACACAGCTGTGTGTGTGTGTGTGTATGTGTGTGTGTCTGTGTGTATCTGCACGCGTGCGCGCACAAAAAAGTTGCATCCTGTAAAAGCTATGTCCTTCCCAAATCATCTGGACTTCTCAGCTAACCTTCCAAGGCTCCAGTTTATGATGTAATGTGGAATGAGAAGCTTGTCAGTGGAAGACCACTGAGAAGGGCAGGTCAGGAAGGCACAGAATAAAACAGGAACCCATGTTACTAGCATGTTTGGAAAATGACAGGAACAGCTGATCGTAATGAGGTCATGGAGAAGTGCAGGAGACATTTTTAACTCAGTGGATTGCATCGGCCTCAGGTTCTTCAGTGAAGGTGCAAGTGTTAACCTCAGGAGAATTGTATGCTTAACTCAGGAGTGTGCACTTCAAGTACTTTGCAGAGTTCCCAGTACCTGGAAGATGTGTTCAATTCAACTTATTTTGACAATCTTCTTCAATTTGTCAAGGCACCAAAAACCCCTCTGCAGAAGAGCATGGACCTCTTAGGCAAACAGCTGTCTTTTTACTCCTTTGGTATAATAGGTAAGAGAAGAGTGAGTATGTATACATTTTTTACTTGGGCTTTCTTTGTGTGTGTTTATATATTTATTTATCTTGCACATGTATGTGTACATGTTTGGAGGCCAGAGGACAACTTGTGGAAGTCAGTTCTCCATCCAGTTGTGGCTTCAAGGGATTGAACTCATGTTGTTTGACACAATGACAAGCTCCCATACGCACTGAGCCATTTCATTGGCTTTGGGGTTTTCTGTTTTGAATGTGGAATGTAGAATTATTTTGCTCCCATGTTTCCTTTTTGCCTAGTACTTATTTTTTAAAATTATAAAAGCACTCTGGAAACAGAAAAAACCAGAATTGTGTAATTCCTATGTGTAGTCAGTGAGCATTTCCCTAAACATTTTAGTATTTTTCTTTCTAGTTATTCTAGTGTTGATGGCTCCTCTATTTCCCTTCCTCTTCTCCCATCTTCCTTTCCTTTCCTATTCCTCTCCTTCCTTGCTCCTTTCCCTGTCCTCCCTCCTTCCTTGCTTGGTTCCTTTCTTCCTTCTTGTTTCTTTCCTTCAGCTTGCCTTCTTTCTTATTGTTTTAGATATTCTATCATAAACATCTTGTCATTATGTTGATTGAAAGACAGAGCAGTATTCTGTTTTCTGATCAGGCATCTTTTCAGTTTTTAACTTAGATTTTCTGGTTGTTTTTAATTCATAGACATATTTTTCCAGTGCAGATCATTAATAGTACATTGTAACCATTGTTCATTTCATTTGGATACATTTTTAGAAGTAAAATTATTGAGATAACCGTTTTCTCAGTAATTTTTAAGTTTTGATCATCTTAGGAGTCTCCTGTGCTCACATTTATAAAGATGTTTACTTTAAAAATATCACTATAGATTAATATTTCTTGTTGTTTAAGATTTTGCCTTGCTTTTGTTTTGGTACTGGTGATTGAGTCCAGGGCCTTACACTTGCTAGTCAAATGCTTACTGTAGAATACATTTTCACTTAATGTTCATTCTTTTTTTTTTTTTTTTTTTTTTT
>JADRCD010192110.1:0-36663 GCA_019843815.1 Montemys delectorum
AAAAAAAAAAAAAGCTGGTGGCATTTGATAGCATTTGCACTGCTATGAAAGTATTAGGGTTACAACCCTAAGACATCAAGGCTAACAGGAGCACATGGTCAGATGTTGGAGTTAAATATTTTAAAATACACAAGTTGGTGGCATTTGATAACATTTGCACTGCTGTTAAGATATTGCCATGACCCTAAGATATCAAGGCTTTCAGAAACACATTCAGGCCAGAGGCACTTAGGGAAATCAGGAATCCCAAGGTAATGTGGACAGAACGAAGCTATGTCCCAGGGGTGATGTGTGGGACCCTTACTAATCCTATAGCTGCTGTTCTTGGCTTCAGGGACACTCCATGTCTAGCCTGCATGCATGCTGCTCCACAAGATTGAGTCCAGTCAGCTGCCAACGTGTGTAAACAATTTCTAAAACACCCTGTGCCCCACCCCCAGCCACTCTCCTAGCCTTGTACAGAAGCAGTTGAAACGTGCTTCTTCCTGGCTGGTCACAGGGCCATAGCCTGACCCTTGGTTCTAGGACTGCAGTCTCTCTATGTCAGAGGTAGGTGAGTTTCCACCCAAGTCTTGGTTCTGCATGTGACACCTTCAGGGTTTGGGAGAGACCTTCACTTCCTTATGCTTTTGCTTTTGTGACTGTATAAAAACCTGGAGCCCTGCCTGAGCCAGAATGCTAGAAAGATGTAATATGCTTCAGCCAACTCAGGGTGTCCTGCCAAGCTCAAGAGATGATCCAAAGATTCACAAGCTGAGTAAAATTTTATTATTTTGTGTTACCTTTTAGACTTGACTGTAGTGTTAGCTAAAGGATACCCAGAAAGCATAGAGAACACAGAGTAACCATTGCCCCAACCCCACCCACAAACACATTTACTCAGATGTGCTTGAGAGTGAGGGTTAGTGCTTTGCACCTGAAGCAGCTGGATTTGCCATCAGATCCTGACTGATGACCGCAGGAGAGAGAGGTCACGGGTCCCCTTCCAGAAGAGAAGTGAGGCAATACTTGAAGTGTATCATTGGAGATTTCCTTAGTCTGGAGACATAGGTGTAGAAAGTCTCACCAGTCTTCTGGAAGCCCATGCCCCGATAGAGAGCGAGGGCTGCATACTGCAGCATGCTGGTGGTCAGGACAACCTCACTGAAGCCCTGCATCTGTGCAAACCGGAGGACAGTCCTGACCATAGCTTTCCCTATGCCCTCTCTTCGGTGCTCCAAGGATACAGAGAGGTGGAGCAGCTGCAGTTGCTTCTTCTGCAGGAGGGGATCCTTCACCGGCAGAGCAGCCACCATGCCCACCATCTGACCCCTAGACTCAGCTACCCAGAAGCAGGAGTAACGAGAACTCAGATAGGTTCTGGTGATGTCAGCCATGTCTGTGTGCAAACATGTTGTCACATGCTTTTCCCAAGTGTATTTTGCAAGGAGCCACAGGGAAACAAAGAGAGTAAGGATGGACAGAAGAACCAGAAGCCAGGAGCCTGAGGCTAAGAATAGAGTAAGAGGGACCCCGAGTAAGATCAGGAGGGTTCGGGGCAACAGCAGCATGTGGCGGAAGGTGGCAGGGATGTGCTCCTCCATGCCTCTGCGGAACAAATCCACCACATGCCTGTGGTCGCTGTCCTGGTATTTTCGGATATGATAAGGAGCCATAGGAGACTTCTGAGTCTAAAATCTCAAAGGCCAAAGACACGGCTACTTCTGACTATGTTTCCCTGTAACCCTGAAGAAGAGAAAAGAAACCATGTAAGTCCTCCAACCAAGTTCCCAGCTTGCCGTTAACCTGCTCAGTGTGTGTGTGTGTGTGTGTGTGTGTACATGCACATGTGACCTAAGAGGAAATCATCACAGAAAGTATAAGGCCAGACATACTAGTTGGAATGTTATTTTTTCTGCCTGTCTGGAAGTGTGACATTGGGCATATCACTTAATCTCTCTGGACCTGTATCTTCACCTGCAGAACACGATAAAGAAACACTTGCCTTCTAGTCTCCCCTAGAAGCACTGGTGGCCCCCTTCTATTCTACCCTCCTGGCCCCATTACTGGCTTTCTAAATTTCTTGGAGCATGAGATAGTATTCTCTAGCCACCAGTCTTCATGTCCAGCCCCTTTGATCTCTTTCTCTAGAATGCATACATTACAAATCCAGGATTTCCAAGAACGAGTTTCAACAAAGCCATTTCCCATCAACTCTGAACATTTAGACTTTTGAGAAAACATGAACAAGAAGGTCCTGTTACACCAGACAAATGCAGACACATCCCCCAACCTCAGCCTTGTCCCAGACATACTCACCTAGTTGCTCAGAGCTGAGTGTGTAGATGAGCCTCAGTGCCGTGCTTGTGATTGATAGTGAAGCTAATCATTCACCTGCCATTTATTGAGGTAGCAGACTTGGTAGAGACCATTGGCTTGGAAGAAATCATTGGCTGGAAGCTGGATGTTTGATAATTATAAACCACAGAGTCAAGTAGCTGGGCTGTGAAGAGGGACATTCGGGTCTAGTCAACTTTGTGACCTCCACAGAATGAACCTGGAGGAGAATCAGGATCTGAGATGGGTCAGGGGGCATTACACTCATGGTGGAAGGCCTACACCTCACCTCCTTGACCCCTCCTAGGTGCAGTGGCTCTCTCCCTGCACTCTCGCCCCTCTCTGAGGCCCTCTGCTTCCTGCTCCCCTGCTATATTGAGCTCTGGAATTCTGACTCTCCTCCTGAGCTCCCTCCTCACAAAGAGGAGTAGACACCTACTGTCTCAAGAGCAAGAGCCTTCATTGGTGGGCTTCTCCCTGCCCAGGCTATACATGCCTCCTTTTTCTAAAGGATACTGGTGGTCTTCACTGACTTCTCCATCCCTTCCTTAGCCATGTGTTGATGAACCTACCATGCTGCATGAGTCTTCTCAGTATACTTAGAGAGACATCCTTCTATGTAAAAATGTCCCTGTGGAAGAGACCCACTTATGCCCTCAGTTCATGGCTTTCTGCCTAGGGTAAAGCTAGTATTTGTCTGTAGCATTTAGCCGTGTGTGTGTTGGGGGGGGGGTGGACTAAACTAGGAGCACCCCCCCTCCTATTCATAGAGATGGAACGACATGCAGAGGCTGATTCTCCAAATAGAAGTTCAGCTCAGTGGGGAATCTCAGGGTGTTGCAATAAAGTATGTGTTGCCGAACACAGGGCCCACTTTCCAGTGTCTGGTGCAAATAAAGGAGAAGGCTTATGTAACATTCTTACATAACATCTCTTGGCAACAAAGATGGAAATCCAGAGGGATCACAGATCAGCAGCCAGAACATCACCATTCCCAGTGAACTAGGCAGAGGAGGTACAAGATTGCCGTGACCTTTTGTCAAGATGTGGTTCTAGTTCAGTCTTCAGTGAGTATTACTAGCTTTGGGGCACACACCCTCCAGATCTCTCCCATGTGACCAAGCAGCTTTCTTTACTGGCTCATTCATCAGGGTAGGATCTGACTGAAGTGAGCCTGGGTAGATTAGGATAACCCACACAGCATTCCTGCAATTTACTAACACATCTGTGTCCTTGTGCATGGTTCAGTGGAGTGGAGGATGTTCACAGAGATGTGGACTGAGGATGGGCTTTAGTGCCTGTCTTTCCTCAGCCCTCGCAGTCTGGCCCTCAGCCTCAGTTTCCAGAGTGGAAGCTTCCAGGCAAACTCCTTTCAGACCGGGACAGAATCCATCTGGAAGAAGCTGGCCAACCAGGCTTCCCTGCCTCCGGGGAGGTGATACATTCCTTCTGGCCTGAGCTTCTACTGACCTGGAGTTGATGATTAGTGTGAGGATAACCCCCCTTGGAGGAGTTTGGGATTTCTAAGCCTAGCAGAGAGAGCACAAAGGTCCTGTGCTTTCTTGATGCTGAGGGCAGCAGCCTCACCACCCACCCTGCTGAGCGCTGAACTCACAGTTCGTAGTTTCAGGTTGCCATGGACCTGCCTAGCTCTGGCAAGATTCCACTTCTCTAGTGAAGTTGCTGATTTGTCTGCGACAAATTTCTGGGTTCATTTTCTTTGTTGCCATTTTCCTCACGAGCTGTGATACTAAAAAACCTGATCCTATTTGATTGATTGCTGGTCCTGACTCCAAAAATGGGTTCTTTTTCCATCCTGAGATTGTGGGTCCAATAAGAAGGCTGAGTGTTAGTTGAGTAGCAAGGTTAACTTGCGTTCTCAGCCAAAAGCATAAGTGGGAGATAAATCTACTTCTCTACCCACTGGTGATCTGTAGTTGAAAGTATAAAAATACAACTGAAGGGAGGGATAGACTAGAGAAGAGATGGGAATTCACATCTTCTTGGGGGTGAGTAGAGATTTTCCCAGAATTCTCACATCACATCTGTCCCCTCTTTATACAGTTCTTTCTTTTTCTCATTATGGCAATGTTAAGTGTTTTGGGGAGGGTGAGGTGTCATCAGAATGCGAGTGCTTGACAATGAAGTTATAGATGTCTGCTGGACACCCTGGCAACCTTTTAATTCCAAACAGAACCCGAATTAATAACATCTTCTACATCTGTTAATGTACAGGCTATCTCGGAAAGTTTAATTTTCTCAGGAGGTTGATTATTCTGGAAATGAACATGTAGATTTAGATAGACAAGACCCTAGAAAAGCTCATTTGTTTCCAGTAGTGACAAGAGAAAACGTCTCCATAGTCTTGGTGTTGGGCTCCGGTTACAGTTTAGAACTGGACACTCCTGCTCTGAAACAAGGTCTCGGGAGATGGCAAGTGACACTTTAGAAGGTGACACTTCAGGCTGGTGAGGTGGCTCAGCAGGCAAGAGCACCAACTGTTCTTCTGAAGATCATGAGTTCAGATCCCAGCCACAACATGGTGGCTCACAACCACCCAACCAGCAAGAACGACATGACCCAAGAACTCTTCTTAAAGCAGTTCATTCAGGAACCTTGAACAATCTTCTCACCCCGAGGGCAACACCCCAGGCCCTTAAAAGCCCATGAGTGACCTATCCCAAAAGGCCACATGGTGCAATCCGATAGGTTGCCAAAAGCAGAAGCAAGCCAGGCCAACAAGCACAGCCAAATAAGGAGTTGTTTATCACTCTTCTGCTCCAGCAAGGAGCAGAAGCCGGCGCCATCTCCAGGCACAGTCCAGTGCTCTCCACAGGTGACACTTCAGGCTGGTGAGGTGGCTCAGCGGGTAAGAGCACGAACTGCTCTTCTGAAGATCGTGAGTTCAGATCTCAGCCACTACATGGTGGCTCACAACCACCCATAATGAGTTCTGACGCCCTCTTCTGGTGTGTCTGAAGACAGCTACAGTGTACTCATTTATAATATAAATAAATCTTTTTTTTAAACTTTTATTGCATTATGATGAGAAAAGATATATGATTTCAATTTGTCTTAATTTGTTAATATTTAAAAACATATTTTAAGTAAATAGAATTAAATCACATTCTTGTTTCCCTTTCGTACTCCCACTCCTCCCAGAGACCCCCTCTTCAATACCTACAATATCTTTTTTTGTCATATTCCTTAAAATTTATAAAATATTATAACAATAAAAATGAGTATTATAAAAGTTGTTTGATATAAAACAATTCATTTAACAGTGTTATGTAGATGCTTGTTTACAGCAATACTGCAAATATATACGTTTTTCTCAGTATAAATTTCAAATAACTCCAAACATGTTAACTGTATATTTCAAAATAATACATCACTACTAGTATTTTCTTAAATGAACATAAATATGTAAAGTCTTTTTGTTTGCTTGTTTTGTATTTAGTAGACTTTAAAATCTTGGCTCTTTCTGTGGTACAAGCCCAAAATAAGAACAATTTTTAGACATTGAATTTCATTGTAATAAGGCTGTACTTCAATGACCCTCAAATCACCAAAGGATTTTATCTCTATCGTAGCTAAGCTGAGAGTTGACAGTTCTGCTGTGCCAAGGAATGGATTGTAGGCATGATTTTTAGATACAGACTTCCTGCTATGGTCAAAAAGCTATTTGACTTGAGTGTGTGACTTTATTCTCAGGTCACAGAGAACAGGTTACATTCATTTAAGAAATGGTGTGTGTTTTAAGATGGTCTATCCATAAAGTCATTCACCAACTGTTTCAATGAACAATGATTCTGCATGGAAGGTGGTACAGACATGAGGTGAGGATAAGAATCTGGTTCATTGGCTGTGATGATTTTGAAAAGCATTCATCTCAGAGAAAGAGTAACTTATAAGGTCTTCTTCTTCAAACTTGATACAAGAGCTAGAAATGTCAAGCAAAGCATTCAGTCTCACTCTTTGTTGTTCTCTTTTGTACATGCCACCTCCCAAGTTAATTGTCTATGTTTCCCTTGGGTATATAAATACTTTTGAAATATATAAGCTGTTCTGAAAACCATAGTATAGGGTAAAAACATGAAATAAACAATACTAATAGAGAGGCTGAGATAGGAGAAGCAAGATTTCAAGACCCTTACGTTGTACACAACAAAACACTATCACAAACAAGCTGAAAGTATATATAGATTGTACAATATTGGATCTATTTCTCCAATTACCAAATTAGACCATTGGATGACAATCAACAAATTTCTAATTCCTCATATTTTTGGATTTCAGTCGCTTAGGATATGTAGATAATATTAATTTTCATATTAAGATATTAAGAAAAGGTAATTGTCACTTCCTGTTGTTTTTGTTGTATGAGGTGGAATTAGATTTGTGTGGATTTGTTGAAAGATTACTTTCTTGCTTCTTCTAGGGTGTAGTTTTGCTCCTTATGTTGACATTTCCCATCTATTATCCTTTGTAGGGCTGGATTTGTGGAAAGATATTGTGTAAATTTTGTTTTGTCATAGAATATCTTGTTTTCTCCATCTATGGTAATTGAGAGTTTTGCTGGGTATAGTAGCTTAGGCTGGCATTTGTGTTCTTGTAGGGTCTGTATGACATCTGCCCAGGATCTTCTAGCTTTTATAGTCTCTGGTGAGAAGTCTGCCGTAATTCTGATAGGCCTGCCTTTATATGTTACTTGCCTCTTTTCCCTTACTGCTTTTAAAATTCTTTCTTTGCTTAGTGCATTTGGTGTTTTTATTATTATGTGACTGGAGGAATTTCTTTTCTGGTCTAGTCTATTTGGAGTTCTGTAGGCTTCTTGTATGTTCATGGACATCTCTTTCTTTAGATTAGGGAAATTTTCTTCTACAATTTTGTTAAAGATATTTACTGGTCCATTACATTGGGAGTCTTCACTCTCTTCTATACCTATTATCCTTAGGTTTGGTCTTCTCATTGCATCCTGGATTTCCTGGATGTTTTGGGTTAGGAGCTTTTTGCTTTTTGCATTTTCTTTGACTGTTGTGTCAATGTTTTCTATGGTGTCTTCTGCCCCTGAGATTCTCTCTATTATCTTTTGTATTCTGTTGGTGATGCTTGCATCTATGACTCCTGATTTCTTTCCTAGGTTTTATATCTTCAGGGTTTTCTCTCTTTCTGATTTCTTTATTGTTTCTATTTCCATTTTTAGATTCTGGATGATTTTGCTCATTTCCTTCACCTGTTTGATTGTGTTTTCCTGTAGTTCTTTAAGGGACTTTTGTGCTTCCTCTTTAAAAGCTTCTAGCTCTTTACCTGTGTTCTCCTGTATTTCTTTGAGGGTGCTATTTATGACTTTCTTAAGGTCCTGTATCATCACCATGATAAGTGATTTTATATCTGAATCTTGCGTTTCCAGTGTGATGATGTGTACAGGACTGGCTATGGTGGGAGAATTGGGTTCTGATGATGCCAAGTGACCTTGGTTTGTGTTGTTTATTTTCTTATGCTTGTCCCTCACCATCTAGTTATATCTAGGGCAACCTGCCCTTGCTAATTCTGACTGGAGTCAGTCCTTCCTGTGATCCTGGTTGTATCAGAACTCCTCAGAGTCAGGCAGTCTCTGTGACCCTGTGATTTTGGGATCCTGTGACCTTGAGCTTGTTAGAGCACCTGGGAGTGCAGCAGCTTCCTCTGAGTGTTGTGGGACTGACTGTAGAACTTGTGCCCAAGGTCCACTCAGGACACCAGCCCAGAGAGACCAGAAGGAACCCGGGCCACTCTGCTGGCGGAGTTCCTGTGTGCCTGGTCCAGCAGGTCCCAGTTACTCCTGGTGTTGGGACAGATGTTGGGTCCCCCTCACCTCTGATCCTGAGAGTTTCAGAGTGCCTGGGAGTGGAGCTTCCTCTGGGTGTTGTGGAACTGGCTGCAGAGCTTGTGCCCAAGGTCTGCTCAGGACACCAGCCCAGAGAGACAGGAAGGAACCCAGGCCACTCTGCTGGTAGAGTTCCTGTGTGCCTGGTCCGGCAGGTCCCCGTAAATAAATCTTATAAAAGAACAAGAAGGTGACACTTCTTAGGCAGCTCCATCATTAGGGGATATACTAGAAGACCATACCAGATCCAGTATAGATCGGTGGTGACAGAATGGGTGGCTGAGGAAACAGCTCAGCCGGCAGGGCATTGACTGCTTGTTCATAGGACTTGGGTCCAATCTCTAGAACCTACATGGTGGCTCAGAACTTGGGTTTTGATCATTGTCACCTTTCCCTAATCTTCTTCCCATCAGATTTCTGGGAAGTGTTTCTGGCCAAGGGACAATGTCACCTCACTCTTTCTTTTCTCATTGTCTATTTTGACAGGAGGTGGGAACAGCTGCTTAGGCAACTGTAGTCCTCCAGCTAACCCAGGATTGCTTTGTCCACAGTGTGACAGCAAGTTGGGGCCCAGGCTTCAGGGTGTACAGTGTGACTCCACTGTGGGAACTTCCCAGAGGCCCCTCATTTGGGACAAATGTTTGCTCTGGACCATCGGCTCAGCCTTCAGGTCAGTCTCCAGTGTGTGTCCTGCTTGCAAAGGTGCTACAGGGTCTGGGAGCACCCTCAGGGCTACAATAGCCTGTGCCAGGCCTCTTCTTAGAAAGCCCTCCCTACCATACCTCTATATGGAGAATCCATTCACTCCAGGCCCTGCCCATCACTTCTCTTTCTGTGTTGAATGCCCTCCATGCTATGATGGAGCTTTGTTTGAATTCTACTCAATGAAGTCCCAGTCGGATGAAATAAAGGAGTTACAATTAGACAACAGTTCAAATCCTCTGTCTGCCTTCAGTGTGTAGCTTCATCTCTCTCTCCCTTCTGCTCATATTTTTACAGGTGGGGTCAAAGTGGCAGCTCTCTGTGGGCCTGGGCACTCTCACAGGATCCATAAGAACACTGCACCCACAGCTTACTCTCTCTAATCTCATTGATCATGGAGGTGAATTTAGATCCTTCTAAATTATATTCTTGTTTACAGAGACAACATCTATAAAATGTAATTTAACATTTTCACAATGTAAAATTTGTAATATTTTGTCTGTTGACAATGCTTTGGCATTATCAAGGGCTAAACATACTCATAAATGAGTGGTTTTCTATTTGATTGATAATTTGGAATTATATAACCTTGTCTCGACTGTGTACAGCCCTTCCCATGATGCATCTGATTTTAGACATATACAATCAATTATGTAATTAGAGAGTTCTTTTTAAAAGTTCACTTACATGGCATAGTTTGCCTTACTATATGTGTACCTAAAACCACTCGAGGCTGAATTGACACCCTTTCCCTTATACAGGATGTATCTCAGGATATAGCACAATAGAAAGTATCCACAAAAGTGAAGTCATTAACAAATGTTAGGGGTATTGGAATTTATTGCATCACTTAGAGTGAGGAATATATTCATCTTTATGGGAGTGGGGGTCTTAGGTTGCCACATATATTGTTAGGAGAGGACATACATGCAGGTGAGGGTCCCAGATTGCCAAGGGCATTTTTACAAGGAAGATGTATGTGTAGTCCAAACCAAGTGACGTCTCAAGTTGCCAAGATGTTCTCTCTATGCTTACTGCATCAATAGAAATGACCATAGAAAAGTTTGTCATGATTATCTTGGTGTTAGATGCCCCACTGATAGGACTGTTTTCCAAAGACTTAAGAAACAGGCTAATTCATCAGAGCACTTACAATGGGGCTTCCATAGCTTCGCTGAGCACCCTGGGAGGACATGATCTTTACATGATAGAAGAGGTTTGAGTGGTTCTGAATGATTTAAACTGGCATGTAAATGGGATTCATAGAGGAATCAGAAAATGATCAAGAAATGGGAAATCATATAAAAGACTCTGTCTTGATCAGTTGAATATAAATACGGAAGGGCTTGTGTTGAGTTGGAACATATAAGGAAAAGGTTGACCAAAAAGAAGCTAAGCTATGTTTGTGAGCTTCTGGAAGACTTTCAAGCTGGAGCCTGGCAAGGAGCTCAAGACAGCCATGCTGAATTTAATAGGGGTAGAGATGTAAGGTAGCCCCAGGACTGGATCTCAGAGATGAAGCAAATGTCTCACGGAGAATGGCTGTGCATTGTAGAGGGCCTGTACCGCACACACAAAATTCTGCTACTACACCCAGCATTGCTCTTTTGAGCAAACAATGCTAAAAAGCAATGAGGTGTTTTGTGTATTTGTTTGTTTTTGTTTTTGAGACATGTTTTTTCTATGTGATCGTCCTGGCTGTCCAGGACTCACTCTGTAGACCAGGCTGGCCTTGAACTCACAGAGATCCATCTGCCTCTGCCTCCTGAGTGCTGGGATTAAAGGTGCACATCACCACACCGAGCTGCAATGAGGTAGTTTTATGTTGTCTTAAACCATATGAAATGTTCGAATACTGACTTAGCTGCTGACGGGGCCTTGCACATCTGCCGTGGACAAAGCTTTTCATGTAGTTCTAGCATTTGAGGGTCTTAGAGATTTTTTTTTTAAGTATCTGGAAGAACAAGGACAAGAGAAGTAAAATAACTTCAATGAAAGTGCCTGTGTGGGCAAAAAAGACACATTCCCAGGAGTTGAGTAAAGACCCTCGTGTGAGGAATGGGTTACCTTCCTATACCTTGTTGGCCAGGGAAGTCTGATTCCCTATGCAAGACAGGTATTAGGAGCTGGAGAGATGGCTTAAGGGTTAGGAGCACTTGTTCTTCCAGAGGATCTGGGTTCTGGAATAACAACCTCTTCTGACTGCTAAGATACCAGGCACACATATGGTACACATACATACACGAAGGCAAAACACTCAATCCCATAAAAATAAATAACCTAGGAATATTTTTAAGAGATAGGCTATTGCAATTGCTGTTTGTTGGGTAGCATGCCTGAACTAGATGGCAAGCCACCACTGCTGGGTATACTGTATGGTTTTGTTTCAGAACATGGAAAATAGGGCTGGGACTAAGTTGAAAACTGCCCCCTCCCCTTTTAGACTTAATTTCCAGAACCAAACTGCTATGCAGGCTGCTGAAGGATAATTGTTAACAATAATTCTATAGTCTAATAATCAAGATAGACTTGATGATCCATATGCTGGCTAGTGTTATGTCAACTTGACACAAGCTATAGTCATCTGA
Source organism: Montemys delectorum (assembly GCA_019843815.1). NCBI lineage: Eukaryota > Metazoa > Chordata > Mammalia > Rodentia > Muridae > Montemys > Montemys delectorum. The sequence continues at coordinate 11,476 of JADRCD010192110.1, forward strand.
GAGGAGGGAACCCCTATTAGGAAAATGCATAAGATCAGGCTGTTGGCAGGCAAGCCTATGCTGCATTTTCTTAATTAGTGATTGATAGAGGAGGGTCCAACCCATTATAGATGGCCCCATCCCTGGGTTGGTGGTCCTGGAATCTAGATGAAAGCTGGCTGAGCAAGCCATAAGGAGCAAGCCGGTAAATAGCACTCCTCCATGGCCTCTTCATAAGCCCCTGCCTCCCGGTTCCCGCTGCTTCCGTTGAATTCCCTGCCTTGGCTTCCCTCAATGGACTGTGATATGTAAGCAAAATAAACTCTTTCCCCCTCCAGTTGCTTTTGGTCATGGTATTTTGTCACAGCAATAGTAACCCAACTGAGACCACGTGATAGTGCCACAGTTGTTATGGGTACAACCAACTGTTTTCTGATTGTATTTAAGACATACTTCACAAGAGAGAACTCACAATAGCAGTATAAGTAGGCTGGATCCTTTGACTGGATTAGTCATTGAAGGGACTCTGACCAGCTCAAGCATGTCAAGCAGGGCTCTGACAGGTCTTACCCTTCTCCCCCATTCCCTCAGCCTTGCTAAAAACCATTAGATTACATTCCTAAAGCTAGCCAACCAGGTCTATCCCCTTATTTGGCTATTTCCTCCTCCTGAGGCTGACTACCAAGGTCCAGCTATCAAAGTGTTGAAGTCCAGCAATCAAAAGCCCCCTTTGGCTCACCTAATTAACATGATCAATTAAGGTTAAATACCTCATCCTAACATGGGCTTTCTCCTTTTCCCTTTATAAACCGCCATTTGCCGTTGGCCACTTCTGTCTCCTCTCCATTCAAAGATGATCTTTTGTCCTGCCTCCTCACCACTGGGACAGATACCCCTTATCCCCCACCTTGCCCCCTTTCTTTCCTCTCTTCCCTTCCCTTCCCTTCCCCTTCCCCCAGTTCTCTGTCTCCTGTTTTTGTCTCTTATAAAATAAATCTCCTTTGCGTTGAGAACTTGGTCTTGGGGTGTCCTGAGTCAACTCTGGAGTCATAGGCTCCAGGTAGGTATTGTTATTTTGTTGTTGTTAAGTGGATGTTGTATGTTTATAAGTCACCCTCTAAACATTCCCATTCATACCCATAGACTTCTGAGGCTGTTGCACATGGTTGTGGAAAGAGAGTTCTTTTTTTGTAGTAGACAGTGGTTACAGCGGAGACTCATAGTCAACTACAGAGAATATGTGTCTTTTGCTGTAGGCTGTACTGTTGACATTTATATCACTCTGTATGTGGCTCAAGAAACATTAAGGAAGGGGCTGGAGAGATGGCTCAGTGATTAAGAGCACTGACTGCTCTTCCAAAGGTCCTGTGTTCAAATCCTAGCAACCACATGGTGGCTTACAACCGCCTGCAATGGGATCTGACACCCTTTTCTGGAGTGTCTAAAGCTACAGTACACTTACATATAATAAATAAGTACATCTTTAAAAACAAAAAAGATTAAGGAAGAGTGAGCTGAAAGAAATTACTGTGTGGCCGGGCGGTGGTGGCACATGCCTTTAATCCCAGCACTTGGGAGGCAGAGGCAGGCAGATTTCTGAGTTCAAGGCCAGCCTGATCTACAGAGTGAGTTCCAGGACAGCCAGGGCTATTCGGAGAAACCCTGTCTTGAACACAACAACAACAACAACAACAACAACAACAAACCAAAAAAACCCAAACAAAAAAATAAATTACTGTGTGAAGGGATGTAGTATTGTGTAGCTTTCCCTTCCAGATTGAAATATTTTCTTGTGAAGATAAAGGGAGGCTCATGAAACTCCTAAGAAAGCTGCAGGATTCATGGGACTCCTCCCCATGTTTATGATGGCAGTTGACAGTCACTGCTAGGGACTGTCAGGGTGTGCTAAAGACTCCAGCGATGAAGCATGTATAAATTGTTATCTGTGTAGAGCTGGCTTTTGGTTGTCATGCTGTCTGAATCTTTCTATGTGCCCATCAGTAGTCCCTCATGGGTGCTCCCATAAATAGCTTCAGTGAATGCATCAAGGTACACTGTAATCTATCTAGGAGAAAGATGTTGGCTTCACGTTTCCATAGAAATCATACATAAAATAGGCGTATCTTTAGCTCAGTGGAGCTCTATCTCTGAGGGACTGAGGCCTCCCGTGGTGGTCCTGACTCATCTCACAATGACAATTTTCCTTTTCTGTAACATGCTCCCAGCATACTGATCCCATGCAGGCTTTGGAAGACAAGAGCTATTTCTTTGCTATTGTCTATACATCACAAAGTACAGGGAACTGGTTAGGGAACCTCCCTTGTCTTGTCCTATGACCCTCTAGACCAGGCCTTGCTGCATGGGAAAAGATGGTGCAGGCAGAGAGAGAGAAAGAGACGTGGGAAGGTAAGTTCAGCACCTTCCTTGACACACAGGGCTGTCTTAAGGGGTCTGCAGTAGAAAATTCAACTGATACAGGGTTCAAGGTAAACATACACGCCATGGGCAGTGGCTTGGTTAGGATGGACAGAGAGACAGACATGGATGGTTGAGTTATGAGAGACAGAGGGGCATCAGGGCTGTGGAGGCGACTGGTGCTCAGCAACACAAGGAGCAAGAACTGTGTGGCACACGAGAGGCACCTGCTGCTGGGAAGCAAGGTACTTGGACTTAGAACCACTCCATGTTTTGCCAAAGAGCCTCCATGAAGTAAAATGAAGCTGACAAGGCCAGTTGGCAGGATAGCAGGCAGTTGTCTGTCAGGTCCCTAAGGAGATAGCTACCAGCAGCATGCAATGCCATGGCTGGGCAAGAGTAGCCTCAGTACTGCCTGGAGATCACACGTTACCAAAATGGGGAATCTAGATGACTGAAGGACCCACTGGGTTTGAAATGATACAATGAAAGCCACTGTAACTGGACTCTTGGCTACTTTATGGGTTCCTTCTTTCTACCATGCTTATCCCTTACAATCCCCCAACACTAGGTAAGAGAGAAAGAAGGTAGGGGGAGCGGCTGGAAAGATGGCTCAGTGGTTAAAAGCACTGACTGCTCTTCCTGAGTTCAATTCCCAGCAACCACATGGTGGCTCACAACCATCTGTAATGAGATCCGATGCCCTCTTCTGGTGTGTCTGAAGACAGCTACAGTGTACTCACATAAAATAAATAAATCTTTTTAAAAAAAAAAAAGGTTAGAGGGGTAATGGAGCATCAATATCTTAGACTACTTCCTGCTGATTAGGAGTATCAAGTTCCTTGGGGCAAATTTGATCTTCATTGTGGGGATACGTTCAACCACCAACCACCAACCAGCAGCCAGAGGAGTAGCAGGAGGAGGAGCAACATCCACAACCCCACTTGGAGTCTGGCACTTATATACTCTCTCAAGAATCCCCAGAATTCCAAATGCTACACATTTGAAGAAAGTATTTACAGCTGACAAAATCAGGCTCCTGCCAGAGCACAAGGCAAATCATAGTCAGCTGCTGTGGACAATCCGAATCAGCCCCCTATCCCACACTTGGGATTAAAACAAAAACATACTCCCATAACATTTCTGTGTTTCTAAAGAAACCACAATCTCACTACAAGACACCAAATGACAGCTCATTGCTAGAGATGAAGTTGCAAGAAAGAGAAGCAGTGTCCCCGGCAGCAGTACTAAGACTGGTCTCCCACCCGTGTGCCTGAGTCTTGCAGGATGGCAAGGGCAAGCTTAAGCCACCTAAGTTCTGTTGCTTGGGAAAGAGACTGGTGCGAGCCTTAGACCCAAGAGCTGTATGTCTGGGACACTCTCTTGTCACACATCCTCTTCCTGGACCGGAGGAACACTCCATGCTTGGCCTCCACTTGTTGATACTGGTCCATAGGACTGAGTCTAGCCTATGCCAGTATGGGCCTCCTATCCTGTTCAGATCATGAAAACCAGTTCCACTTCATTAATGGCCACGAACCTGCCACCTTTAGAAAGGTGACTTTAGTGGAAACAGTGCTTTTTTTTTTTTTTTTTTTTTTTTGGCCTCAACTCTGTCCCTCTAACATTGTCAAATAAATAGCAATCTGGTGAGCATGAAAAATATGCTTTTATTATTTGTTACAGTACAGTAATTGGAACCTGATCTATATGGTAAGAAATAAGATTATAGTTCATGTTTCTGAGCAGAAGGGAAAGAATACATGAAATGAATTACAGAAAATGCAATTAACCATTTGACAATGCTGACCTCTGAGTATTTTCCTGTCCTTTGGAATCCCATAGCCTCGTAGAGGGTTACAGCACTTTGCTGTATGACACTGGTCTCAAGGACAACATCACTGTAGCCCTGGTCCCGTGCAAACTGGAGGACAGTTCTGACCAGTGCTTTCGCTATCCCCTGTCCTCGATGCTGTGAGGACACAGACAGGTGGAAGAGCTGCAGCTGCTTCCTCTCTAATGGAGGATCCTTGACTGGCAGACAACCCACTGTGCCCACCACCTGCCCCCCAGACTCAGCCACCCAGAAGGAGCCATGTGCATTCAGGTAAGACTTGGTGATGTCAGCCATGTCTGTCTGCAAACATAGGGCCACATACTCCTTGAAAGGCTGTCTGGCAAGGAGCCGCAGGAGTAGGAGCAGAAAGAAGATACACATAACAGCCAGCAGCCAGGAGCCAGACACCAGGACTATGGTCAGAAGCGCCACAAATAAAAGCAGGAGGGTCTTGGGCAGCAGCAGCACGTAGCGGAAGCAGGCGGGGACGTGCTCCATCATGCCCCTGGAGAACATGTCCACAACCCGTTTGTGGTCCCTCTCCTGGTACTGGCGGATCTGATAAGGAGCCATGGGGAGACTTGTGGGTCTCAAATATCAGCAATCACAAGAGACAGCTAGACCTTTCTTCAAGCCTTCTTCGAGTCCTACGGGAGAGAGAGGAAGCCACATGAGTTCCCTGCACCCCTCCACCCTGCCCCCAGCCTCCCAGGAGCTGAGTAAACTTTGCTCAAGGGTGTGTCTTCTTGTATCAATGAGAGAATGCAGAATACCACTGAGAAAAAGCACTGGGGTAGCAACACCTGATTAATCCCCGGGTTCTAGCCAAGTGACCCTCAACATGTCACTCCAACTCTCCGGGCCCATGTGTGCTTACCATAGAACATGGAAAATGACACCTGCTTTCTAGGTTGCTTTCAGGATTTACTATGGTGATCTGTATGCAGCAGAGATGTGATTTGGTCCTTTCCCTTTGCCCTCTCAACCCAGTAAACTGGCCCTCTGATACTTTGTTACCTTCACACTGGCACACTGGAAGGAGGATGTGGTGTCCCCAGCTATTGGTTTCTTCTTCAGGGTCTGTAGACAGCAGAATTCCATGTTCCCATGAGCAAGTTTCAGGAAACCCTTTTCCACCTTGTTGGGATGACTTAATCTGCCCAAAGGGCAAAAGATCATCTCCAAACACCCCACCCTTGAATCCCCAGGGAAGTTGTCAGACTGCAGGTCCACGAGAGACCTCCCGCCCAGCTTTGACTCTCTATCCTCTCACCTGGTTCCACAGAGCCGAAAGTCTTCATGAAAGCTTCCGCCTCCACCTCCAAACGGCATCCAAAGAAAGTATGCTAGAACCTGCCTGAGCACTAGGGAGCAGACTCAGCCTGGCACCTCATTAGCTGGCTCCTGGGTAACCATAAACCAAAGGTCAAGGATTGGAATATGACAGAGTCCTTGTTCATTCTATCTGTGATCACCATAGGATTAACCTGGAAGAGAAGGCGGCTTTGGAATGACCATTAGAGAAAGACTGCCACCTCTCATCCTGATCCCACCGTGCCATACACATCTCTCACTCTGCAGGTCTGCTGGATGTGCTCAAGGACTGTAGAACTCACTATTGGCTAACATATCCTGGGTAAGGGTCTGTTTTCCCATAATCAAAAGATGATCTTCACTTTGGCCTTCCTCCCTGCCCAAGCTGTACATATACATGTAAAAATGGGTCCTGACAGCCCAACACTGCCTTCCACTTTTCCACCTCATCATTAGGCCCCAAATGAGTTGTAGTTGGAAAGTACCTGCTAGTCTGCACGTGTCCTTTTCATCACTTTCGGTGGCCATATCCGGACGACAGGCTCAAGCAGGTCTAAGGGAGAGGTTGGCAGAATACCAGAAGCTGTGCCTGTGAGCTTCTCGAAGGCATTCACACTCAACCATTGAGAAAGGAAGAGCCCCTTGCCCTAGTTTGATTTCTGTTGCTGTGATAAACATCATGACCGAAAACCATCTTGGGCAGGAAAAGGTTTATTCGGGTTATGCAATCCATTCACAGGCCATCCCTGAGGGAAACCAAGGCAGGAGTTAGAGTAGAGCAGGAGTCTGGAGGCAGGAACTGAAGCACAAGGCATGGACAAATGTTGCTTAGTGGCTTGACCTCTGTGACTTGCTCAGCTTCCTTTGTTAATCCTCTCAGGATCACCTGTTCAAGGGTGGCTCAAGGGGACCCGGCAGGTGTTCAGGCAGGGAAGTGAACCCAGAAGAGATGAGAATGAACATTCCGTTCAGACTGATTTCATCAACATGGATCAGACTCAGGGAGTCTGGTGCCAGACAGTTCACTGTCAGCATATTTAAAACACAGTACAATTTGGGAAAAAGGTTCCAGGCAACAGTCAGTCCCATTCCAGATGCACAATAAAGCTTAAGGTGTGACTACTTAGAAACTCCTAAACAAAGTACATGTGGCCACAAAGGTAGGCTCTATAAATAAAGAGACTAGACTCTATTGTGGTCTCTGACCAAGATAACAGAGATCAGCAAGCCATAAAGTACACGTGACATTTCCACCACAGATGGGTTCTGTTAACTGGGAGCTAGAGATAGAGTCCGGGATAAACATTCTCAGGGAGGTCAGCCTCCATAGCTGGTGCTACAGACAGCAATAAAGCTCACCAAGTCATTAACAAGATCCACTCTCAGGGCTGGTGAGATGGCTCAGCAGTTAAGAGCACTTACTGCTCTTCCAGAAGTCCTGAGTTCAAATCCCAGCAACCACATGGTGGCTCACAACCATCCATAAGGAGATCTGCCGCCCTCTTCTGGAGTGTCTGAAGACAGCTACAGTGTACTTACATATAATAAATAAATAAATCATTTAAAAAAAGAAAGATCCACTCTCAGTTTTCTAGGCGGGAAAACAGGCAGTTTAACCTGCTCCGTTGAGGAGAGGCTCCTTTGTGTTTAATATTCCTGGTTTTCTTAGTGATCTTTGGGCAAAAAGACCTTTGTGCTCCTAACACATGGCTGTCTTGAGTCAGTGTTCTATTATTGTTAAGAAACACCATGACTCTGGCAACTCTTGCAAGAAGAAAGTACTTAATTAGGTGCTTGCTTAAAGTTTTAGAAGGTGAGTCCACGGCCATCACGGTGGGAAGCAGACAGGTATGGTGCTGGAGCAATAGCTGAGAGATTCACATCCTGATTTGCAGGCACTAGGATGAGAGACAGACTGGGCCTGTCACAAGCTTTTGAAGTCCACCCTCTCTGCCCCCATGACACATCTCCTTGAACAAAGCCATAACTACTCCAATAAGGCCACACCTCTTAATCCTTCTCAAACCCTTCCACTCCATGGTCGTTAACGATGCAAATATATATGAGTCTACTGGAGCCGTTCTTATCATACCACCACAGAATATTTCCTTGCTGTTATTAGACATTGCTAATTTATTTTTAGTGTCTCTTTAACCACTGAATCACTAGACCAAGTGAAGCTTTCTTGAAAGGGCCAGCAGTGAACCTTCAGAGATCTTGTCTATCCTCTGTAAAGATTGTTTCTTCATATAAGACTAATATTCGAGTATAATAAGAATTTGTGAAAACATCTGGAAAAATGACGCTAAGGGCATATAAGTGAAGGAAACTGTATGAGTAGAAAAAGAAGCTCTCAGGAGTCATGCTCTTCGAGAGGACGTGAGTTCCTTGAGCCTGAGTGTCTTGGGTGGCCCACAACAGCCTGTGACTCCAGCAATGCAAGTGCACATGCTTACACACACACACACACACACACAGTTTTAAAGGCTTTAAAGAACAGATGAGCAAAGGTCAATGAGGAATTACAGAGCACTACTGCCGTGTCTGTGTGCCATGAGAAACCCTGTGAGCATTCCAAGGGGTGAGGCAAAAGAGGGTTTAAGGATCCCAGGGAGGATTACATAAGACAATGAGACAGCAACTTTTGACCACAACGATTCAAAAAGTAATTCAAGGATCAATAGTCACAGTGGCACCACTCCCATCTTAAACTGACAGTCCCTGGGCAGGTGACCTGGCAGAGGTGTCCCCTGTACAGGCTTTGGTGGCCTTTGTGCAAGGGTGGTTCTAGCAGGAACTTTGGCATTTCTTACTTTAGGGCACACAACCTTGATATATTTCTATTACAATCAACTGAATTTCTTTTCTTCTTTTTTTTTTTTTTTTATAGGTTTAATTCTGTGTGGTGGTTTTTTTTTTTTTTTAGTTTTTTGAGACAGGGTTTCTCTGTGTAGCCCTGGCTGTCCTGGAACTCACTCTGTAGACCAGGCTGGCCTCGAACTCAGAGATCCGCCTGTCTCTGCCTCCCAAGTGCTGGGATTAAAGGCGTGTGCCACCACCACCCGGCCTGTGTGTTCTTTTTTTATTTTGTTTTGTTTTGTTTTTTGTTTTTTTTTTAAGATTTATTTTTATTTATTTTATGTGTATGAGTACACTGTAGCTGTACAGATGGCCATGAGCCATCATGTGTGTGGCTGCTCTGTTTGCTCCAGGACCTGCTCTCTCTGGGTAATTTACTGCAGCTGTCTTCAGACACACCAGAAGAGGGCATCCGACCTCATTATGGGTGGTTGTGAGCCACCATGTGGTTGCTGGGATCCGAACTCAGGACCTTCAGAAGAGCAGTCAGTGCTCTTACCTGCTGAGCCATCTCGCCAGCCCCTCAACTGAATTTCTTTATTGACTTATTCATTGGCTAGGAAAATTGACTTAAGTGATTTGGGTTTGGTTTTGACAACATGTGTGGAGTAACTGGAGTGTCCTAGCACAGTTCAGCAGGGTAAGGACTTTCCTAACACTGAGATGGGAACGGGCTTCAGTGCCTATCCTCAGTCTAGCCCTGAGTTTGGAAACGTCCAGCCAAACCCAGGACTCTAGTCTTAGATCAGGATATAAACCTGTCTAGAGGAAACTGGCTGAGCAGGCTTGTCTGTCTCTGGATAGGAGAGAAATACTTCATGCCCTGAGGATTATGATATGAACGTGAAGACAAGTGCAGGTGTGGGAAGAAACAGGGCCCCCAAAACCACTTTTAGGGAGTTGGAAATTTCTGAGCATAGCAGGGAGTGGGAGTAGACTTTGTGCTCAAGGGTGTTCCAGGCTCAGATGCTTCTGAGTGCTAAAGTTCATGTTTATGGTAACGTGATCTAACCTAACTTCAGCCAGATTCCACATCTCTGGTGAAGTTGATGATGTGCCTGTGCCTAATTTCTGGATTAATTTCCTACATACTGAATTTTTTAGGTGTCTATGATTAAGAAGTTATCTTTCTATCTTTTAGACATTCGACAACTGCTTTTACACCTGCAGAATTGTGGAGCCATTGGGAAAGCTGAGTATTGATTGGGCAACAAAGGAGACATGCTTTCTTAGGCAAGAGTAGGAGTGGGGAAGGACTGTGGGAGGGGGTGATTTGGAGGTGGGGCAGTGAATGGGATGTAAAGTGAACAAGTAATAAGAAATTAAATTAAATTTTAAAAGTTTCCTCTTCTCCTTGGTGATATGTATTTATCTTAACAGTCGACAACGCCTCCTCTAGCTGTACATGTGTGCTGACTTCTCAAGGAGCTGAATATCTTCTTTCAGAGAGCCACCTCCAAGGTGGTTCTGACCACCTAGAAGGCTAAGTGCTAGCCTGTTCCTTCCTGTACCGGACAAGACTGGCAACACAACACAAGGCAACGTTCCAAGAAGGACCTTGGTTTGGAGAGAAGTTAGGGAGAAACACTGGGGATTGAACTGCTAGAAGGAACGGTTCTGTATTGGAATTGTGGCACTGAGTCTGGGGACTCCCCCAGGGACAGGGACCTGATGAAGATGACCATGGGGGGAAGAATATGTCACTTTCATCTGGGTACAAGATGGAGAAGGGGCTAGGGTAGAAAATCCTGTTGATTCCCCTAATGCCATTGATCGGGAAACCTCTCACAAGCCTCGAATAGTGGATCTCATGTCTTACCCTCCCTCACATAGGCATGTACTCAGTCAAGCCTGATTCATAAACAAGACAGGATTAAGACCAATGACAGGGCCAACATGTTTGGAACCCATAAAAGGACACCTTATCAAGGGGTGCTCAGATCCTATCTGAACCGCAAGAGTCTTTGAGTTCCCGCTTCATCTTCCTAGTGCTCAAGAGTCCCCAAGGACACATGTGAACCTCCATGGAACACACAAGGAACACAGGCCTAAGATCAGCAAAGGCTCTGGTGTTTGTGACATCTATAGGCCCTGGATAGGAGGTGGATCTAGGCTAGACCATAGACCAGGGTGGATAACACTTGGCTCTAAACAGTCACCTTTTCCTAATCTTGTCCCAATGGGCCCCTGCCATCTGCTTAGCTCTTCTGAGTAATGGATAACAGCACCTCCCCTTCTCACCTTAGTGGTTATTCAAACACAAATTAAAGTCAGCTCTCGAGGTTAATTATCATCTCTGAACTGTTCAATCCTCACCATGGCTGCAAACTGGAGCTAAGCTCCCTGGAACACACACATAGCCTTACTATGGTGGATAGAAAAGGCCTTCACAGGGGCCCCTCGCCTAGGATCGATCTCTCTCTCTCTCTCTCTCTCTCTCTCTCTCTCTCTCTCTCTCTCTCTTTCTCTTTCTCTCTCTCTCTCTCTGTGTGTGTGTGTGTGTGTTACATGTGTAGTGTATACTCACATGCATGTAGGTACGTATGCACATATCACATGTGCATGTATGTGTATGCCCCAAATAGATGTCAGGTGTTACTTCTTGACCAATTTTTTTTTTTTTTTTTTTTTTTTTTTGGTTTTTCGAGACAGGGTTTTTTTTTGTTGCCCTGGCTGTTCTGGAACACACTCTTTTGTCCAGGCTGGCCTCGAACTCAGAAATCCGCCTGCCTCTGCCTCCCAAGTGCTAGGATTAAAGGCGTGAGCCACCACCGCCCGGCACTTCTTGACCAATTTTGAGATAGGATCTCTTAATGAATCTACAGCTCATTGATTCAGCTAGACTGGCTGGTCAGTAGGTTTTAGGTTTCTACCTATCTCCAGTCTACCAACCACCAAGACTAGCACTTTCCACTAGATCTGGATACTCCCTAAGAGCATTAGACACACAGGTCTTTAAGCTTTTTTGGCCTCTTTAATTTTTTTTTTTTTGAGTTCTTATGTGGTTTTAGACTACTCTAAATGTTTTTCTTATTTCTTGGTGAAATCTTTACATGAAGACATGTGTCCAGGTTCCTCATAGCACAGACCTCTCCTCTGCGCCTTCCTAGAAGAGCTGAGCTGGCCCTACCTCCTGGACTGTGTAGATTTGGCCTCAGAGACAGGCAGCCAGGAACACAAATGTAAGAGTCTGACTCCAGCTCTCCCTGGATTCCTTCACATAACATCTTGGATACTGATCCTATATTTCTGAACACAGGACTTTCCAGGACAAATGCACCCAGGTTGGTACTTGCTTTGAGATAGAGACATTCATGTTCACGATTGTGTTGAACAGTTTCCTCCACTCCACCCCCTTTTTGGAAGCAAAGGGGAGGATCATGAAATCCTAAAAAAGCTTAACGACTAGGGGCCCATCTCTAATATTATATAAGCAGTTACGAGTTGTCAAGGACAACAGACCCTTCGCATTGCCTTGGCCTGCAAGGGACGCAGGACCTCTTGCAATGACACTGTTCTCATGAGTCACCACCATGTTGGAGTGGGCTTTTGGTTATGATGATGGTCTAAGAAATACCAATAAGCCGAGTACCCATGATGCTCTAAGAAAGGCCGGTAAGCACACTGGCTCATCAGATAGCAGGGAAAAACTCATTTCTTTCATCATTGCAATATCTGGATGTCACCTCATGTCTCCACAGGAAAAGTTACCCATCAGAAGCAGAAGCCCAGGCCCTAATGGATCCACAGCAGCCAGGAACTGGGGCTGTAGGTGTTGCCCTCAGGTACCCATGTCTCTCCATCATGTCACTATGAAAGCTTTCACTTTCTTTCTTTTCTTTTCTTTCTTTTTTTTAAAGTTTACTCTTTATTCGATGTTAAATGTTAGAGAGTTCTCACACTGTCAGAACCATGCCTGAGAACCCAAAGAAAGAAATGGTGCAATAGACAGCCTCATCCACCCAGACAGTGCATTAAAACTTGATTCATATACATTTTGATAATTTCACAATCTTAAAAAATTATAACAAGATTTGGAATTTACATCTGCTGCAGGTCTTCAGCATTCCAGTACAGTATGCCATTAAACAAACCTCACCATATGTCTCTGTCCATTTCTTTTTTTAAAAGATTTATTTATTTATTTATTTTTATGTGTATGAATACCCTGTAGCTGTACTCATGGCATGAGCCATCATGTGGCTGCTGGGAATTGAATTCAGGACCTCTGCTGGCTCTGGCCCTGCTCGATCCGGCCCAGCTCGTTCCAGCATAATAACGCTGTAAGCTGTCTTCAGAAGCACCAGAAGAGGGCGTCAGATCTCATCAGAGAGGGCGTCAGATCTCATCAGAGATGGTTGTGAGCCACCATGTGGTTGCTGGGATCCGAACTCAGGACCTTTGGAAGAGCAGTCAGTGCTCTTACCCACTAAGCCATCTTGCTAGCTCCTCTGTTTACTTCTTAAACCATAACCCCAAACAGAATTTGTGTGTGTGTGTCTAGCTGGGGTAAAGCATACTTTTAAGGGAAGTTTATGGCTCAAGGTGTGAAAATTACTTGCTAAGGTTTCTGGTGCCCAAATTAAGTCTTCAGTTTAACTAAGAATCTCAAGCTTCTAATTGCCTAACCTTCTCCTGGCTGGCTCAGATCATGCCAACATAATTGCCCAGAAGTGGCATACAGCCTGGTCAGGAGACACTGGCCTGAAAGCTTTCATTTTCTTGCTGGCCTTCTCTATAGCTGCTGTTTGATCTCCATTATCCAGGGCCCATGTGTGTCCTAAATGTTTAGGAACATTTTCATGCTATTGCACATGTGTTTCAAAGGACAGGGATCATTAGACCATGCCTGGCACCCTTGAGGAAGGAGCACCAGATGCCCTGAACTGGAGTTTATGATTGTAAGTAAGCCAACATGTAGGTGCTAGAAATTGAATCCGGATCCTGTGTAAGGATAGCCAATGCTCTTAACCACTAAGCATCTCACCAGGCCCACATCTCTGTCTCTGGAGCTGTCCTTGGAAGCTGTGACCCTACTGAACGAGGAGAACAGGAGACTCAGGAGGACAAATCCTACACTTCCCTGACACCAGGCTATCTTGAGAGGCCTGCAGTTGGGTATGAAGCTGTTGTAGATTTCAAGAGTCAATAAGTCACTTGGTTTGGACAGTGGCCTGGATGGAATGGATAGGGAGCAGATATGGATGGCTGAGTTGTCAGATGAGCACTGGGAAGCAGGCCTGAAGAAGGGATGGTGCTCAAGAGGGGCGGGCAGGTTTGTTGCAGGACAATGAAAGGCAAAGAGCACTGTGTTGGATCAGACTATGAACTGAGTGTGGTCCAGAGTCCCTGATGATAAGTTACTTGGGTTTGCAAGCACTCCATGACTTGGCAAAGGGACTTCAAGAAGATAAAGGGCCTGTGACAAGGCAAGTTGGCAGGATGACAGTCACTCATCAAATCCCTCAGAAGAGATGCCTGTGACCAGAATGAAATGTATAAGGGAGCCCTGGACACCGAAACACCTAACAGCACTGCCGTGGTAGAGACGAGACAGCACGCAGTTTGGCAATGTGCTGGAAACTTGTAGGATGGAATGATCAGGCCTAGAGCACCTACACTTCTTGAGCTCCTGATCTTTGGGATGCAGGATGGGTCCAGCTTCAGTTGCAAGAAGTGGTAGAGGCGAAATTATAATCTCCAATTCCATATCCTCTTTCTGGACCCACATATCCTCCAGAGATTCACACTGGCCCATAGAATGAGTCTTGCTAGTGCCAGCAGGGACTACACTCGCTAGTCAGGCCATGAAAACTATCCCATGGCACCATGGGATAGCACCATGGCCGGTGCTGTCCCTCTGTCAGAAGTTGTTTGAAAGGCGTCAGAGTGCTTCATTTGCCCTCGTTCTTCACTGACCATCAAACAGGCAGGAATACAATGAAAACAACAAAGGCAATTTTGTCATTTGTCCACTACAATATTGGGGTTCTTTGTTCCCACAACACAGTGAAATAGAGGCTGCCAGATACACAGAGAAAGATCACAACTCATGTTTTTGAGCAGAAGGGAGTGGGTATATGAAATGAATTAGAGAAACATCCACAAGCCATGTGACTATGTCCATGAAGGATTCACCTGTCTTCTGGAAGCCCATGCTGTAGTAAAGAGCCACAGCACCTTGCTGCAAAAGGCCAGTCTTAAGGACAACATCACTGTAGCCTTGGTCCCGTGCAAACTGGAGGACAGTTCTGACCAGTGCTTTCGCTATCCCCTGTCCTCGATGTTGTGAGGACACAGACAGGCGAAAGAGCTCCAGCTGCTTCTTCCCTAATGGAGGATCCTTGACTGGCAGACAACCCACTGTGCCCACCACCTGCCCCCCAGACTCAGCCACCCAGAAACCTGAGCCACGAACACTCAGGTAGGACCTGGTGATGTCAGCCATGTCTGTGTGTAAACATTTGGACACATAATTCTTCCAGGGCTTGCCAGTAAGGAACCACAAGAATAGGAGCAGAAAGAAGATGCATACAACAACCAGGAGCCAGGAGCCAGACACCAGGACTACGGTGAAGGGTACCCCAGCTAAGAGCAGGAGGGTTCGGGGTAGTGTCAGCATGTGGCGGAAGGCAGTGGGGATGTGCTCTTTCATGCCTCTGGAGAACACATCCACAACCTGTTTGTAGTCCCTCTCCTGGAATTGGCGGATGCGAAAAGAAGCCATGGGAAAACTTCGTCTCAAATCTCAGCATCCATGAGAGACACCAGATCTGTTTATATTGCTGCCTTGTAGCCCTAGAGGAGACAAAGGAAGCCAGATGCATCTTCTAAACTTCTACTCACCACCCAGCTCCCAGCCTCCAGCCTCACAGGTTTCCATGGCCACTCAGGAGGGAGCAGAACACCAACAATGGGAGAAGGTGTCAGTTTCCAGAGCATTATACCCTGGACTCCTCCCCTGCCAAATCGTGTGAACCTAGACGTGCCAACTTCTCTGAGCCTGTGTGTGCTCATCTACTAATCACAGTAGTGTAATACCTGGTTTCTGGGAGTAATTTGGGGGATTTAACACTGCAAGGTTGTTATAGCACAGACATGCCCTCTTCCACCTCTCTTCTTACCCAGTTACAGGCTCCCTGATCTGTGGTACCTGGACATGGTACCCCATCGAAGGAAGATGTGGTTCCCAGTTGTGCTTCCTCTTCAGGATTTATAAATAACAGAATATCATGTTCCCAATAGCAAGTTTCAGTAAATCTCCTCCCCCTGGTTAGAAAGATCCAATCCACTAAAAGGCAAGGGTCTAACCCCAAGCACCCCTCCCTTGAATACCTAGGGAGGCTGTAGGACTCTAAACTCCCCAGAAACACCCACCTTGTCTCTCTGTCTCCTTAGCTGCTACTACAGCCGAGTGTCCAGAATGGCCTCAGTCACCGATGATATCCAGAACCTGCCAGGGCATGTCCCATCTCTGGGGAATAGACTTGGGCTGGTGCCTCATTGGCTGGCTCCTGGATAATCATAAACCAGAGGTCAAGGGCTGGAATGTGACAGAGGAGAGAGCTCTCGTCCAATCGCTTTGTGATCCCCACAAGACTTAACACGGAGAAGCAAGCTCTGTGATAGCTCTTACTCCTGTGGAAGGCTGCCATCTCTCTTCATGGCTTCTTCATGTTATACTATCTCTTGCCTAGGATACTTGTTCCTGCCTGAAGCTTAAGACACACTTGTTAGGTGAACCTTGGGACAGTGCAACTCATGCTGGGCTCGCCCAGGTAGAAGTCTCATTGGCTAGCACCTGGGTGTTTGATAAATCATAGACCCTGGGTGAAGGAGTGGGGTTGTGATGAGGCAGAGAGCCAAAGTCCACCTAAGGTTGTGATCCCCACAGAATTAACCTGGAAGTGAGGGCCATCTGGGATGGCTCAAAGGTCATCACTCTGGTGAGAGGCTGCCGCTCATCTCCTTGGCCCTTCCAGCCTACAGCCCGTGTCTTGTCACAGTTGGTCCTCCCCAATGCCCACTTTGGTCTCTGCATGCACCTGCTAGGAGGAAATTAGAACCCGATGCACTCCCTTCGACATCACTTGTCACAAGCAGGAACCTAGGTCTATGGGCTCCGGAACCAGATCCCCAATGCTGAGTGTCACCCTCCGAGCTGTGCCTGCTCCTTGGCAATGGGTATGGGTGGTCCTCAGGGACCCGCTGTCCCCGTTCTCACCTACCTATCGTTTTGTGGCCAGCACACAGCAGACCTGTACAAAGGGTACCTGTGTGAGCTCTAAGGGTTGCTCAGAGGTGAAGTTTCTCATGCCATCCCAACTCCTGTCGGCACACAGCACAGTTTAAAATGTGGACTGGGTTAATGATTTGATGTGAAAGTAAAAAAAAAATGTTCCACCAACTGAGGACCATTCTAGTGCAAGTCATCACATTGGATGAATGTGTGTGTGTGTGTGTGTGTGTGTGTGTGTGTATGTGTGTGTGTATGTGTGTATGTGTGTGTGTTTTGCCTTAAAGGACATTAAAACTCATTAGGGGAACCAAAACAAGACCAAAATCCAGGTCAAGTGGCAGAGCAGGAGTTTGTGGGCTTTCCCTACCTCTGTGTCTTTATGTGCACAGTGCCCACTGGGGTTTCTCAAAGCCAGAACTCTAAATCCCCAGGAGACTTGAAGGTGGGTTGGACTGTGGACTTTCCTCCCGTTCTGAGCGCAGAATGAGCTTCCTCCTGCCAAATGGCTGTCGTCCTGAGACAGTTGAAGCTGACACTTCCTAGTTCCCCTCTGCCTCAGCATCCCGGTGTCAGTGATATTTAGCTGGTCAGTCTCAAGTTCACTTGTGTTTCCTGAGGATAGGAAGTGTGCGTTTGCTGCTAAGGGCCAGTTCTTTGTCATCTTAAAAAGGTTCAGTCCCAAAGATGCCAGGTTGCTGGAGATTTAAGCCATTGTGATCCCAGGTAGCTGATACTCTACAGATACTGATGGCCCCCTGGCAACAGCATTCCTGGTGACCTGGTAGAGAGGTTTATGGTAGCAAGAGTGTACATGCTCAGGGAGAAAGGGTGGGAGCACCAGGGTCCCAAGAGACCTGCCATCATAACTCAATATTTTTTGTACCTGAGGCAGAATGTGAACCACCAATAATTCATTAACATAAGCACCCCAACAGAAATAAAGGACCCTTGGGAGCCCAAGAAAACCTTCCTAGAGATGCAGATGTAAGGCAAGATGAAGTACCCTGGCACCCCAAAAGAAGGAACGAACACCATGCAATAAAGGACAGAAACACCCAGATAGGGATGTAGGACTTCTATGCATGCGGAGCGCATGTGCTCTGGTTACCATCAGCACGTCCAGAAGTCCCGAGACTTCCTACAATGAAGACGTACCCATATAAAAGTAGGTTTGGGGTGGAGTGCTGAAGAGATGGCTCAGTGGTGAAGAGTGTTGGCTCTTTATGCACGTGGTGCACAGACAGACATACAGGCAAAGCACTCATACACAGAAAAATAATATTTTTTTTAAAAAAAGTAGGTCTGCAAGGACATTAAGGCTCTAGAGTTTTAGTATTGAGGGTCCTGCCCCACCCCCATACCTATCCTGTTCAGATGATTATGGGATGGACAATTAATAGGAGACCAATTTTATCTTGACCTCCACAGTTACCTTCCTGGGAGGTTATGATGTTCTGACATGGCACAAAGCTGAAGGCAACAGAGACCTCTATCCTCCCTTCTGCACTAAACATCCCATGCATGAGCCCTAGTACCCTTTCCTCAGGCCCCTTCTTCACACCCTGTTCCAAGTTCAAACTCACAGCAGTGTCCACAGTAAGAAACTGTAGGGGTGGACTAAACTAGGAGCGCCCCCCTCCTAGTCACAGAGGCAGAACGACATGCAGAGGCTGATTCTCCAAATACAAGTTCAGTTCAGTGGGGAATCTCAGGAAGTTGCAATGGAGTCTGTGTTACCGCACACAGAGTCCGCTTTGCAGTGTCTGGTGCAGTCAAAGGAGAAGGCTTATGTAACATTCTTATATAACCTCTCTTGGCAACAAAGATGGAAATTGAGAGGGATCACGGATCAGCAGCTAGAGCAGCGCCACTGCCACAGTGAACTAGGCAGAGGAGGTACAAGATTGCCGTGACCTTTTGTCAAGATGTGGTTCTAGTTCAGTCTTCAGTGAGCATTACTAGCTTTGGGGCACACACCCTCCAGATCTCTCCCATGTGACCAAGCAGCTTTCTTTACTGGCTCATTCATCAGGGTAGGATCTGACTGAAGTGAGCCTGGGTAGATTAGGATAACCCACACAGCATTCCTGCAATTTATTAACACATCTGTGTCCTTGTGCATGGTTCAGTGGAGTGGAGGATGTTCACAGAGATGTGGACTGAGGATGGGCTTTAGTGCCTGTCTTTCCTCAGCCCTCGCAGTCTGGCCCTCAGCCTCAGTTTCCAGAGTGGAAGCTTCCAGGCAAACTCCTTTCAGATTGGGACAGAATCCATCTGGAAGAAGCTGGCCAACCAGGCTTCCCTGCCTCCGGGGAGGTGATACATTCCTTCTGGCCTGAGTTTCTACTGACCTGGAGTTGATGGTTAGTGTGGGGATAACCCCCCTTGGAGGAGTTTGGGATTTCTAAGCCTAGCAGAGAGAGTGCAAAGGTCCTGTGCTTTCTGTGACTTTCGATCCTTCTAAATGCTTTCTTGCTGAAATCTCTACAACATAAAATTAACCTTGTACACTACGAAACTTTGCAGCAGTTGACCCACTGGCAATGTTTTGGTAGCTGGCATTTCTCAGATGCTAACCATTCCCAGTAAAGATCCCAACCTGTGTTCCTACAGCAGCGACTTTCTGGTTTCTGTCTCTATAAACCCTGGGCACCAGGGCACAGACTGCACTGGATCCTAGGTTTTGTCTCAGCTCTTCTGGCACAATTCCTACTTGCCACGTGGACTTCAGCAGCCTGAGGCGCCACTGAACCTTCCAGCTGCTCTTAACTCACCGTGTGACCCAACAACCCAGTCTGCCCACCCGGGCGTGGGTAGAGGCACCTGCACAGCATCGGCCCCTTCTCTCCGCCCTTCAGGAAGAGCTGAGATAGCCATACTAGACCATAATTGGGTCTCAGACCTCTTTGGGGATGCTCCACTCATACAGCATCCTGGAAACTGACCTCATGTTTCCAGAAAAACTCAAATCATGTTACTTGCCTTGGAGATTGAAGATGCCTTATATCCACTTCTGGGTTGAACGGTCCTCGGGCAATATGGCAGCTGGTGTCAGGAACACAGGCCTCAAACTCAAATGATGCAAGCTGGACAAAAGTATGTATCTGGGTTCAAGAGCTGGCAATCTTCCTCTGCCCTTGAAGAATTCTTGCATCAGAGTTCTTGCTCCAGAGTTCCTGCACCGGAGAGGCAATCTTCATATTTGCCTCCTCCTTAGGGACTCTTGAGCTCTCTCCCTGGCCCCTGGGAGCGTCCCAGAGACCTTCACTGAGGGCGAAGGGAAGGCCACTTTGTTCTTGTGAAGCTGGGGTTGCCACCCTTAGACTCTAAAGTTAGGACGCAGGGAGGACGCCATTGTCGGGCTCCAAGGAGCCTCTTGTTGGTGTCCGAACTTTCTTTTTGGCAGGCTGAGGGAGGAGTCGATTGTAGTAAAAGGCACTGGACTCTTGGGGGCGCTCTTTCCTAAGAAGACGACCTGCCCTTCTTGATGCTCTGGCTCTGGGATGTTAGCACCGGAAGACCTTTTTCCTTTTGCATTTTCCTCGGGTGATACCTTTAATGCTGCCTTTATTTCCCAACGAGGAATAATCGTCAAGACTAAAATAGTTAAGTTAAAAGGAAAGATCAAGCTACCGATAGGAGTCCAACAGGCCAAACTTTGCCATCAAAACTTCCGTCAGAGAAGCTACCAGAAGGGGTTGTGCTAGTATGCTGCCATCCCCAGTGGGAAAAAGCTTTGAAAACATCAGGAGGTAGCTTAGAATCGTGGGTGGGCCTGTCAGTGATCTTGTAGAACGGTTTCTAGGAAAGTGTGAGACAGATGATGAAGGCGAAGAACAGCTTTCAAGGGAATGTGGCATTATGGGTTTGGAGACAATTGCAAAAGCAATATAACCCGGCAAAGGGTATCCCTCACAGGAGCCGAGGCGAATCCTTCCAAAGGCTCCTTGCAAGGAAGCCCCACAGTGAAAAAGTAGATGGCAGCAGGGAGCAGAGTGTGCCTGGCTACCTCGACAAATAAAGGTGAGATTAAGGGAGACACATGTCAAATTCAAGCCTCCCCAGGCATGCACACACACTCACATATATGCGTACATATATGCACCTACCCGTGTGAATAGGTGTGTACACGCTTGCCACATTCACTTGAAAACTGTTAAAATTAACCATTTTGTTTTGTGCAGCCATGGAGTTTTCTGTTGTTACTAGTGCAGAAACAAAGACCACACAAATATGAGTTTCACTCCTTGACTACGGAGGTGGTTGATTTCATCGTGTGCCAGATGTGAAAAGAACTTTCTCTGTACTTTCTTCTTTTGTTCTGGTGGCAGCATGTGTGGGAGGTTTTCATCCACACAGAAACCACTCCAATAGTTTACCTGGCTGGAGTTTTTAAAGTATCTAAGGTCAATGGGAAACGCAGAAGTGACAGCTGTGGCTTACAGTCTCGTTTTCAGTGGCCCTGATATTTAAATGTGTTCCTGCAGTGGTTCTTGGTCTCCATCACTTTCTGCAGCCCGTCTTTCTGCATTCAGCTTTATTTTCCTGCTCCTCCACCACTCATGTTATGAGTTTTGTAAAAGATATGATGTTGGGAAGAGGACCTATTGAGGGACTGTGTGTAGAGTCTGAGGAAGGAAAAGGTCATATTTCATTGTATACATGTTTGAAATTCTCAAGAATAAAGAAAATTATAATTAAAAATAAAAAGACAATTGTTTTATAATGAAAGGTTAAACTAGTAGGTTTGTCAAGCTTAACAATAAAGCACTGATTTGGCTTGTTAAGTGAACATTTGCCTGCTGACAAATGACAATTAAGTGGTGTTTGTCCCTCATTTACTCTCTCCCCTAAAAACTCTATCTCTCTGTTTGAATTCTCTGTTGTCCTCTTCCTTTCCTGTCCCTTTCACATCTATTATGACTATGAAATGGTAAGGTGAATTGGTTTGTCTTTCTGATTAAAGGGAAGTATTTACATCCCTCTGTTAAATTTTTTTAACCTGAATTTGAGCATCTCCATTTGAGCAAAAGTCTCGATAAAGACTGTTCAAAATAAAAGTAAGATATAGGCTTATATTTTTCAAAACCTACTTTAATTAGTGTACTTAAATGCTTTAACCTCCCTTCTAGCCCACCACCCACTAAAAGTAGTGAAAGGGAGAGGTAAATAGGGCAAAGGAGGATGCGGACCTGTTTAGAAATAGTTCCTTGTTGCAAATCCAATCTGTGTTGTCAGGATATCAGCAGTTCAGTTCATATGAATCAGCAGCAGTAGCTCGATCCACTTGCAAGCACCATTCACAAATCAGCAAAGGCAGTTCTATCTAGAAGAAAGCTCATGGCTTTGTCAATCAGTCCAGGTTTTTGGAATTGGCAAGAAACCACTGGAAGACCTCCAGAAGTTCTTTGATGGCGTTTCTCTCTACAAAGTCACCACAAATGATGATCAGCAAAGACTGGCACTGTGAACCAATACCACACAGCATTGTCAGTGAAGACCAGGATCAGCAAAGCTCAAAGATGACAAGAAAGAGTGGCAAGGTGAACCAATACCACACAGCATTGTCAGTGAAGACCAGGATCAGCAAAGCTCAAAGATGACCAGAAAGAGTGGCAAGGTGAACGAATACCACATAGCATTGTCAATGAAGACCAGGATCAGCAAAGCTCAAAGATGACCAGAAAGAGTGGCAAGGTGAACCAATACCACACAGTATCATCCATTGTCGGGTTCTATTTACCCTTTCCAAACATCACATGTCCTCTCAATATGCCCGCTCTACCAAAACATCACATGCCCATTTTCCAGGCTTCTCATGTCTGTTCTTAGCAAAACATTCTTCCATGTGTCTGCTTCAGCAAAAACACCTTCTCATAAACAGTTTCCAGAAAAGTATCACATGACACAACTGATTCATGTGATCAGAAATTTCCACTTCAATAAGGAGTTGGGGAGATGGCTCATAAGGTAAAGCTTTTGTCTTACAAACGTGAGGAACAGAGTTCAGAGACCCAAGCACTCACATAAATGGCAAGCAAGCATGATGGGTCACCTGTAATTCTGGTATGTGAGAGGCAGAGATGGGATCCCCAGATTGAACTAGCTAGTTAGAATCTCTAAGTCAGCAGATGAGAGCGTCTGACTTAACACGTGAGAGGAGTGACTGAGGAAGACATCTAGTGATGTCAGTGTCTGGCCATGCCAATACACATGTAAATATGCATGCACAATGAATACACTACACATACAAAAACACAATGAAATACAACACCACATAGCACAATCAAATGGCTCTGGTTAAACTCAGTAGGTCCCAAAATAGACTAAAAGAGATATGATGGGGGAGGGACTTGTGGAGAGGAGGGGAGGTTGGTAGGAACTGGAGAGAAATAAAAGGGTGAGAGGAAAGAATGATCAGAAGAATGCTTTCTATATGTGCTAAAAGTTCTCAAAGAGTAAACCTAATTTAAAAAGTCACAACATAAAAATTCAAAACGGGATGGAGAGAGGGATCGGCAGTTAAGAGCACTTGTTGCTTTTGCAGAGGACCCAGGATTGGTTTCTAGCATCCAAATGGCTGCTTAAAACCACCTGTAATTCCAGTTATTGGGATCCAAAGCACTCTCTAACATCCAGGGACACTAGGCCTGGCTAGTGTGTGTGTGTGTGTGTGTGTGTGTGTGTGTGTGTGTGTGTGCGCTCAGGCAAAATACTTATACAGGTAAAAATTTTTAAATTAAAAATTTTAAGGCAGGAAGGAAGAATGGATTTTATTAGCATGTTTCCAAGTATATTGAAATTTGGCCTCTGAAGAACACTTTTCTTTTTTTTTTTTTTTAAGATTTATTTATTATATGTAAGTACACTGTAGCTGTCTTCAGACACCCCAGAAGAGGGCATCAGATCTCATTACAGATGGTTGTGAGCCACCATGTGATTGCCAGGATTTGAAATCAGGGCCTTTGGAAGAGCAGTCAGTGATCTTAACCGCTGAGCCATCTCTCCAGCCCTGAAGAACACTTTCAATGTTGTCTTTACCTTAAGATTTAGAAATACTGGGCCTACTTGGCCAGGTGCAGTGCTGAATGCCTTTAGTCCCGGCACTTGGGAGGTAGAGGCAGGTGAATTCAAAGCCAGTCTGGTCTACAGAGTGAGTTCTAGGACATCCAGGGCTACACAGAGAAACCCATCTTGAAAACAAAACAAAAACAAAAACAAAAAAGATTTAGAAATACTTTATATTAAAGTTCTGTCTTCATGCTCTCCTGGAAAACTGATACTGTGGGCTTTTTAAAATGGCCATGGAAGGCTTCGCCCACAAAGCTCAGGGCTCTGACTCTCTCCCTGTCTTTCTAGTTCAGCTTCACTGATCCTTTTAAGACGGGGTAGGTTGTTTGCTAGGTTGCTGGCAAGCCTAGAGGAAACCTTTGATGAAACAATTGTGAATAGCATAATCCATTCCAAGCAGAGGTCAAGCTTAGGACATCAGCTTCCATTGAAAAGGTATTTGTGATGTGATCCACACCTTAATGACCTCTTGGTTCACAAACACAATCACACAGGCCCCTCTGCTATGAAACCTGGAGTTTTTCAAATGGTACCCTAAAGACAATTTTATATGCCACACTGGTTGTTGTAATTTGTTTTTTCTTCTCACTGGACTTTATCATTGTTTACTTGTCAAAAGTAGCATTCATTGCCAAATAATCCTTATTCTTCTAGTTTAAAAAAAAAAAAAAGAAATGCTGTTAGGGTTTTTGGAAAGTGTCAGGCTGTGCCTCTATTATTAGATTAGCCTTAATACTGTGTCATTTCTCCATATTTCAAATGTAGCAGTAGCTCCTTTTTCTTTCTTTTTTTTTTTAAAGATTTATTTTATTTATTTTAATGTGTACGAGTACACTGTAGCTGTATAGACGGCCGTGAGCCATCATGTGTGTGGCTGCTCTCCAGCCCTGATTGCTCGGCCCTGCTCGCTCTGGCGCAATTCACTGTGGCTGTCTTTAGACACACCAGAAGAGGGCGTCCGATCTCATTAGAGATGGCCTTGTGGGCCACCATGTGGTTGCTGGGATCCGAACTCAGGACCTTTGGAAGAGCTGACAGTGCTCTTACCCACTGAGCCATCTCGCCAGCCCCCTCCTTTTTCTTTTTTAACATTCAACTCTCTTTAATCCTAACTCAACTCAAGATCTTAAGATTTGAGAGCTTAACACTGGCATTTCTGGCTAGCAGGCTATTTTTGTTATTTACTTAATTATTATAATCGGCATCACATAGAAAATATGTGGCTACCTTCTGTTAAATATGCACTTGGCATATATCAAAAAAATGGAGTAGAAATACATTTTTAAAAGATTTTACTTGTTTTTATAGTATGTGTACATAGCCTGTTTATATGTATGTACACCGCCTGTATATATATATATATATGTATGTGCACCCCCTTTATGTATATATGTATATACGTGCACCACCTGTATCCATGTATATATGTATATATGTGCACCACCTGTATGTATGTATGTATGTATGTATGTAT
>JADRCD010192113.1:0-17390 GCA_019843815.1 Montemys delectorum
GGATTTTTGGGTTTGCTCTTTAAGGGCTTCTATTTGTTTACTTGTGATCTCCTGTAATTCTTTATGGGATTTTTTTGTTTCCTCTTTAAGGGCTTGTATCTCTTTATCTGTTTTCTCCTGTATTTCCTTAAGGGAGTTATTCATGTCCTTCTTAAGTTCCTCTATCAGCATTGTGAGATGAGTTTTTAGATCCAAATCTTACTTTTCTGGTGTTTTGGGATATCCAGGGCTTGCTGAGGTGGGAGTACTAGGTTCTGGTGAAGCCAAGCAGTCTTGGTTTCTGTTGGTAGGATTCTTGTGCTTGTCTTTTGCCATCTCTTGATCTCTGGTGTTAGAAGTTCTTGGTGTCTTAGAGCTTGGTCTTTCCTTGCTGCCCTGCAACTCCCCTTCCACTCCTGAGGCCTGTGCCTCCCAGCTGGTCCCGCCTGAGTACTTGGTCTGAAGCTAGTCCTGGAGGGAAGCCCTCTGCTCCCAGGGAGGGGGCAGAGATGTTCGTTGATCCAGTTCTGTCCCTTGGAAGCTTAGAGGCTCCTGTCCCTGCAGTCCTGAGACTCCCCTGCACTTCCTGAGGCCTATGCCTCCAGGCTGGTCCCGCCTGATTCCTGGGGCTGAAGCCCGCTCAGGATGCAGGCCCTCTGTCCACAGGGAGGGGGCAGAGATGTTCACTGATCCAGCTCTGTCCCTCGGAAGCTGAGAGGCTCCCGTCCCTGCAGTCCTGAGACTCCCCTGCACTTCCTGAGGCCTATGCCTCCCTGCTGGTCCTGCCTTAGCAAGACACCAAAGAGAAAATGGCGGATCTCACCTGAGTCCTTGGGCTGAAGCCGGCCTTGGTGGGAAGCCCTCCCCTAGCAGAGAGGGGGCAGAGATGTTCGCTGATCCAGCTCTGTCCCTTGGAAGCTGAGAGGCTCCAGTCCTTGCAGTCCTGTGACTCCCCTGCACTTCCTGAGGCCTATGCCTCCCGGCTGGTCCTGCCTGATTCCTGAGGCTAAAGCCCGCTCAGGATGCAGGCCCTCTGTCCTCAGGGAAGGGGCAAAGATGTTTGCTGATACAGCTCTGTCCCTCGGAAGCTGAGAGGCTCCTGTCCCTGCCCACATGAATCTTAATAACCTATGGGACCTATTGTTTTTAACTGGTCCATATTACCTCTCTTTCCACACCCACCTACAGACTTGATAGATGCTGTGAGAGATGTTTGCCACTTCCTGTATCAACTAGACTCTCTTTTCCTCTCCCCATTTTGATTCTTTGCTGTCCACTCCTCTTTATAACACACACCTTCATGTATTATGAGGTTTTTAAAATTAACTACACTCTCTTAGATCATGACTTTATCTCAGCCTCCCTGGAACAGACAGTCCTCTTCAACAGCCCCTTACTGGAGCTGCTTTTCTACTGTATAGAAGTTTTCCACAGTTAAGTTGGAAAAGGGATTTCTTCTTTGGTGATAGAAAAAAAAACTTCATCTGTTTTTTGAGGGAACATCAATATTCTAATATATTTAAGAATTCATATACCCTCCCCACACCTGATTCCTTGTCTTTGGCCTCTAAACTCTTCCTTATTCTCCATAACAATGGAGACACAGAACTACTTTAATCAAGACTCTGTCTGTATACACAGGAGGAAAACAGTTTTATTCTTTAGTCTATTAGACTAAATGATTAACACAGTCCAAAATTGTGTCAGCAGGGAGCTAAAGTTAAGGCCCTTAGAAACCACTAGTGAGTCAAAATTCTTATGTTATACATGAACTATCTTGCTGTATATCAAAGCTATATGTTTTAGTTTAGACATGCTGACAAGTTTCTAAGGAACTATAGTGATATATAAAAAGGTTCTAAAGGCTTTTCTAGCTTTATACCTTGTTCACCATTCCCTGTCAAAACCCATTTTTTCTCTGTCCTCTACATCCTTTGTGTAGAGTGATTATTACCTCCAACTCCTCGTGTGCAGCCATGTGATCCTCATGTGCAGCCTTGTAATCACCTTATCCCAGCTTTTTGGCTGCCCTGCCTTTTCCACTGCACTGTGGTTATTCCACTTAAGACACCACCCACTGTGGATGACCAAGACCAACAGGTGCTTCAGTGCCTTCCTGTTCTATCCCTTCCTTCCTGTATGTACTGTTGCTGGAACCCTGGGAGCTTGCTCTTAACTGTGAGACTCCAGCGCTGTGTTGCAGAAACATCACTGGATACCAGGGCAACATAAACATTATTAGAAACAAAGTTCAAGTGTCCTGCCTGACTTTTGAAGTTTTTTAGCTACATGCTTTACTCTTTGCCTCTTGTTATCACACACAGGCCCCTAATTGAAACATTTTCCACCTCACCCCAAATTGATCTTCCCTGACCCCTCAACACCAGAATAGCTTCTCCACTCTCTGTCTTGCTTTCCAGCCCTGTGCTCTATTACTGCTTTGCCAGATAATCATGTGTGGTAGATCTGTTCTCACTCGCCCACACATGCCTGTCTCCTGCAGACCAGATATGTTCCCATGGCAAAGAACTCTCCCCTGTCCCTGTCCCTGTCCCTGTCCCTCTCCCTCTCCCTGTCCCTCTCCCTGTCCCTCTCCCTCTACCTCTCCCTCTCCCCTGTCCCTGTCCCTCTCCCTCTCCCTCTCCCTCTTCCTTTCCCTCTCCCTCCCTTCCTGTCTCCACCCTACCACTCCTCCTCTCACACACAAACAGTGACTGAAACAGACTAGGGATATAGTAGTTCTTTCTCAGCATTCTTTCATCATTTTATTGAGTATTTCTTAATATTTTTTCTCAATAACTTCTTTTGATTTAAAAAAAATAGCTTTATTACTTTCTCTAGAAATGTCTATATATCCTGTATTATTCACTTTGCTTACTTTAAATTTAATTTAATCTTTGACATTTTACAACCTGCACACGACCTTCAGAACAGGGGCAGGAGGGATGGCAGCATCCTAGGTGCCATTTTATACACTGAGCAATGGGGCTTAAAGAGGTTACTAATGTGCCCTGGTGTTATTTCTAAAGTTGATTAGATGAAGGAAAAAAGGAAATGATGTTTAAATTAAAAGAAATTTCTAATACTTTAAAATGTTCTCTAAGATAATCTACACAGATGAAAAAACAATCATATTTAGATTTCATCTTGCTCATACCTTTGAATCAGCCCTAAATAAATGATGTGCTATAAGAACACAACACTTGAAAAACTATAAAACCTAAAATCCCTTGACAGATTGAACCCGGGTCATGCCTCTGAGAGGTCAGAGTGATGGGTGAAGTCAAATTCTTATGGGTGCAGCTTTGAAGTCCTCATCTAGCCTGTCACCACAGAAATTCTCTGAGGGCCGTGGTTGTCTAAAAAGAGGCAAATGCAGTAGAGAACTCTGAAAACCCACTGTACCTTCCCTGTGCAGCCATCCCATATCCTTTTTTGCTCCCAAATGTAGGATTTGTATTAAGGAGGAAACTTAATTGCCAAGACTAAATCCACCTAAGCTGGTGGGAAGGTGAATCACTGAATATCTAATTGTCCTGTATTCCTGAGTTGGGCATTCAGCTCCTGGGTGCCCTTTACTTAGATCCATTCAGTTGGTAGGTGCCATCAAGCCTTTAGCCTCTCCAAAATACACATTTTAACCCAAAGCAGGAAAATACCTGAAGAAGATGTTAACTTATAAGCAGAAGAAGAACCCTTCCAAGGAGAGGAAAACCCAGGATGTGGAGAGGAAAACCCAGGATGTGTATTCAGTTAATCATGCAAGCTTGATAAAAGCTCTCAAAAGTCCAAAGACAAGTAACAGTAATGTAGATGTGGACACAATCTTTAAAAGGAAATGAAAATGTTAATTGAAGGAATTAGAGCAGCTATGAGGCTGAGTGGAGGAGGAGAGGAACTAAGCCAGGAGTTAGTGCTGCGCTGCATTGCTCTGCCAACCAACTCTCTCTGAGGGTAGCACGAAAGGGAGGTGAGGTTATAAACAGTAATGGAAAGCTAGGTAACATGAAAGAGAGAACGGGAGCTACCAGTACAGCGAAAGTCAATGTGCTAGCAAAAGACAATGTAAGATGAAAATTAGAAATAATGAAACGTGAGACACAGGTGTGGGGGCTCAGCCTATAATCCCAGAACTTGGAAGGCAGAGACATAGAAATAACATCACTTTAAGGCCAGCCTGGGCTACACAGTGAATGAGAAGGCAGCTTAAGCTAGTGAGAGTCCCTGTTCAAAAAGTAAATACATAAGTCAGAAAATTCTGTTTTTGTTCCCTACCCCCCCCCCCAAAAAAAAACCAGTGTCAAACCCATTTCACTTTTTTCATAATAATTTTGCACACAAGAAAGCACTGAAGTGATGTTTTGGGCATATTTGGAGAAATCAATTTTAAAACTTAATGTTATCTAGTATTTCCTTTAAATGTGAACCATTCACATAGCAAGACCTCTGTTTCTAGTTTCTTTGACATTAGCTGTAGCCTTAGGATTACATTGATCCAAGGAAATGGATAGTATATACCAATGCCAGACCTAGCCCATCAATGTCAGATGTGATTCTCATGTTCTCCTGTGCAGGAAAATTTGGGGCCAGTGAATTGTGGGTAGCGTTGGCACGTCATCCCTTCCAGAGGCAAGTGTTCTTTGTATGAGATAGCACGTGTTTTCGATTCTGTTGTTGTAAAATCTAGGACAATCCAGCAGCCGTGATATCACCTTAATACAAAGAATTTTGTGTTCTGAGGAAGGAAGAGTTGAAGAAGATGGAAGGTGCATTTATTATAAATGTGCATTTAATCATCTGCTTTCAACAATCACAGAGCTTCAGAAAAATAGAGAACACAGTAATTATGCCTGGAGCTTTCAGCCTATTCCTCCTTACACTGAGGATGAAGCAGACACAAAGCAAGTGGAGATGGGATCAATAAACTTAAAATGTGCGTTATTATGAACCTTTGTTAAACATTATGGTTGGCAGACAATGTTGACCCTTCTCAAGCACAAAGATTATTTTATGAAGTGCACACGTCCATTGAGAATGCTCCAGAGAGTCTCTAGCTCAATATCTGACACACTGGGATGAAGGAATATAGATCCTAATGCAGAAAATTAGATTTAAAACCCCAATACTTCTGCACTCTTTCCACTTAACCACTTTTATGTACTTTGGGAATTTACTATTATACAAGCCTCATAAAGTCAGCTAGGAACTACTGCTTTTCTGAAAATACTGAACTAGAGAGGATAACTAATTCTGACATAAAACTCACCCTTAAACTACCATGACCTACCATTTAAAAAGAAGACAGGGCTGAGTGGGCATGTTAATTTCTTTAGTAAAATGACCACTTGTATCTTATAGTTACTCTTAAGTTTTTACATTTGTAACTCTTTCTGGAAATGCACTTATGTAACTTAGGGTTTAAGGGGAAGTAGCATAATTTCACATAATAATTCCACATTTTTGGGCTCTTTTGGAAAGTCATTGTGGAGAATTGAGCTAATCATGCACTTTTCCTTCCCAGTACTGCATCACTTGATGTCTAAATAAGAGCACTCCACTTTGCTTGCATGTTTTGCTCAGTCTTGTTATTTAGCTACCTGCCTTTTCCCGTTAACAACCATTCACATGCCTTCATTTTACATATTTTTCCTTGCATACGGTTCCATAAAATCTTTATTATGTTGTTTGTACACTGACTCTAATGTAAATAAATACTAATATGGCTCACATTTTCCTGTGAACTCAGTGTCTTTAAGGCCTTTGCACACGGGCATGAACACATCTGCTATGTTGTGTTTAACAACTGCAAAATAAGCCTCCTTTTGCTCTATTGAGTTTAAACTCTCTGTTCTTCACTAAGGGGCACTCCATGTTCTGTTGACTGCCTTCACATATGGTCTTGGACTAAGTATGCATTTATGTACCTCTGGAGGGCCTGATGAAGCTAACTACTCAAAATCAGGTAGGTCAAAGACTTTGTGACTGCACAAAGTGACTCAGTACTTGACACTCCCTCGCTGCCCACGCCTAGCAATCACTGTGTCAAGACACTTTGAGGACACTTAACATCATCTAGCTTTCTAGCTGCAAGCAAGCTTGTAGGCTTAACTAATGCCTCTTTGCTATTATAACTGCATAGCATTGATTACTTCTAATTTTTGCCGCACAAGTTTGGCTCATTAAGACATCATATCTCCTAAAACATTACTCAGGATCTCTTATAAGGACAACAGTTAAAGACAGAAGAGATGGAGGAACAATCTTTGTTGGAGAGAGAAAGGGAAGGTACAAAGCTAGACTCAAGAAGAGCATAAGGGCAGTTGTGTGGGCTTCCACCTGTCGACATCCATCAGAGAAGCTTGGGCCCGCCTACATCTGCTGCCTATCTATAGATCTGCATACAGAGGATTATTTCCCATTGTTCTCCCTTTTTATTGGGCCAGTAGAACAGCCTCCTTGCTAGGTTGTTAAGATACTTTAGAGAGTTTGGGCTTATAAACCAACCTTTTACAGCTGTCTGGAATGATAGTTGTGCAGGACTTGGAGGTGTGGGACAAAATGTAGATATTCAGCAATGAACAGTGGTATAGGCTAGGCATTTTGTGAGCATTTTCTGCTAATGCATTTTCATGCTAGGGATTTGTGTTGTCTATGCTCTATACGGTACTGGTCATTCTTTAGACCAGTGTACTTAATGCCAACCCAGACGGCACAGCATGGAGTCTCCTGCCTTTCTGAATTCAGGACCTAGAATGCTGAAGAAGTGTCCATTTACTGGGTATATTAAGGTCCAGCCAAGTATGTGGAAGCAAATTGAGTATTTCATCAGAGGAAATAAGATTTCTTACACAGAAATTTCTTACATAGGTGTTGAAAAATCTGAAAGAGCAAGAGGGAACAGAGAGACAGCCCAGGCACCAATACTATAGAAAATAGCTTATGGCCATTTGGAAGCAAAATGGAAGACACAATGAATTCTGAGTCAAGAACAATAAAAATAGGACAGAGTCACTGGGGGCTACAAACATAGAGAAGTGGCTTTATGGACAAAACTGAATCTTCTGAGGCAGAAACACTCCTAGAGACAAAGGCAAAGGTGAAGGAAATCCTCCCCTCTTCCTGCTAATTTTTTTGTCAAAAAGGTTCCTAAGCAGACTCTTAAGTGATCACATGACCAACTTGTAAAGGAATATAAGAGCAACCAAGCTCCATTCTCTCTTTCCCACTAGCACAGTACTAAGTATACAGTATAATGGGTTTCACTAGTGTATTATTAATTATATTAATTATTATTAATTATTAATTATCAATCAGTGAGTTTCATTTTAACATTTTCACACATGCATATAAATACGTGGACAATACCCATCCTACCTTACTAAATGTTTTTAAAGACAATCAGACAAGAGAAGCTAAACAATGTTGTTTGTAGACTCCCAGCTCTAACACTGCAGAGGACGATAGAGGGACCCAGGGGGTAGTGCCAGGAGACAATGGGCAAAGGTGGCCACAGAAAAGTATGGATACTGGTTTCTGAATTTTGTATAATTGTAAAAGAACAACTTTAGTAAGTTTGTATTCAGTTTCCATAGGGAAAAATGGTTTTGACTGTGATTCAATATCTAATTTGGCCCAGAAAACCCTGAGCCTACACTAACAGACATAATTCAGTCTGGCCTGTAAGTTATTAAACATAAAGTATTTGAAGTGTTAACAAACATTTCTCAGTCCTGTCTCCATTGCATATCTACATAAGAGATTTTATATTTTTGTCTGTATTGGGGACCCTTTGGGGATGTGGGAAGATGACACGAGGAATGAGAACAGATATAAAGATTGGCAGTCATTATCTCACAACTTACAAGACATAAGCAAAATAAAACACATCATTTTAAACATCTGAAGAAAATCTGCTTGAACTCTAACTCTCAATTCTACTTATCAGACTATATGAAAATGAGACAAAGTGTCTACACAATGACATTACTACATGTTTATGATTTGGTTTTGAGGTAACGCAAAGCATTGAGAAAACTAATAACAAAACTTCTATTATGAGGATTTTCTTACAATGGCACATTAAACTCAATTATTTTTGTGTGTGATGTGTGTGCACTCGTGTATATGCACGTGTGGTTATGTATGGGTGTGTGCACAAACTTTTGGAGGTCAGAGGTCAATTATCCTTCTATGGGAACTGTTCACTGTGGTTTGTGAGACAGGATCTCTCACTGCTTTAAAGCTCATGGAGCAGGCTAATCTGGCGGCCAATGAGCCCCAGGGAGCCTCCTGTCTCTACCACCCTGGTGCTGAGATTGTAATGTGAATTCTTGGGGTTGACCTCAGGTCTTCATGCTAGCACTTCAAGCATTTCACTGGCTGAGCTATCTTCCCAATCCTGTAAGATCAATGACTGCCCCAAAAGCTTTCATTCCATTCCCACTGCCTTACAATTTAGGCCAGAGCATGGATTTATTGCAGCCAGTAAAAAAGTACTGAGCACAAGGTGACTGAAGGCTCATGTAAGAGTATTTTGTGGTTAAGTTTGCCTTCTTGCATTTCTGTTCCCATCTGAGAAGGGCCTGTCTAACCTGGCCTTTGAATATGATAAAATGATTCAATGTGAAGCCACACCACGAAGATTGCCCAAAAAAAGACCCAGCATCCTCCACCACTCAACACAGACAGCCTGCAGATGTGTGAGTGAGTCCTATGGAGGTAACATTTGTGTCTTGTCTGGATGAACAGATGCCAAGGAGATTGCTGTGAGCACACCAAAGGCTTTCTTTGTATAATACCCGGATTCTATGCTTATCTGTTGCACAACCTTGTTTAAACATTGCAGATCATAAAGCTTGGTAAAACTGTAGGAAAAAAAATCCCTAAGGAATGTAAACATCAACAATAAATAGTAAAAATTATGCAGAGAATGCACTATAAATATAAATGATTTAATTAGTGTGAAGGATTAATTCATATTGAAAAAAAGAAAGTCCAATTATCTGTCAAATAATAACATAGAAACTAAACATAGATTTCTAAATTCTGAGATGCAGATTACACTACGTAAAAAAAATTTGATGAACTATGTCAGTTAGTTAACACATCAGACTTGTACATATTTATGTAAAGTAACTACAGAAGTCTTGTAGATTTTAAAAAGCAGAAAAATTAGAAGAGAACAATATGACAATTTAGTTAATATATAAAAAGCAGTTAAGCTATGTTTGTTGTAACACAACATGTAGCATTTTACATTTCTCCTGTGTATCCTTTAAACAATTTTATAAACATAGTAGCAAAATATAACTTCATTACTATACTATATCCTGTTAGCCAGGGAAGGACAAGAATTTGAAAAGACATCAGCAAAGAAAGTTGAACAACTCTAGGATATAAATGGTAAGCCAAGTCACTGGTGGTAATGTGTCAGTTCTAGAATGAAAACAAAATAACTTTTAGAGAAGACATGCTTGCCATTTTTATGATTCAGGACCAATTCAACATAACTTTTTAAGGAAAGTTAATATGAATCTAATTTGTACAAAACCTTGTGATTACTAATTTGTTCTTACTGTCCTTAGAAACACTTAAGAGAACTATCTGAAAAAAAGACACTATTTATAAAAATACATTATTCAGAGCTAAAATCATTGATGGTGTGTTATTAAGCAGAGTTAACAGAATAGAAATAGACACTTTAGCTATATAGTTTCTAATTATTTATTTTATTTTTAATATTGGGGGCACATAATATACATTTGTGTGTGTGTGTGTGTGTGTGTGTGTGTGTGTGTGTGTGTGTGTGTGTGTGAATATGCATGTGTGAATGCAGGGGCTCACAGAGTCCAGAAAAAGAGCATGATATCCCTTGAATCTAGAGTTACAGGTGGCCATAAGCTACCCAGTTTGCATACTGGGACCTGACCTCAAGTTCTCTGCTAGAGCTATATGAGCTATTGACCATTGAACCATTCCTCTAGCCTCTTTATATATTTTAATATCAGTTCATCTTGGATTCAAAACAATTTTAAAGTGAGTTTGTTTTATGCATTAGATAAAATTATGTTATGTTAAAAGATAAGTTTATGATTCTGAGAAACATTCTCATTTTTCATCATTCTAAATAGATAAAAGTTGTGAAAAATGTGAATGACTGCTGCTATGATACATAGTATCACAACTAAAAGTGGCAAATGTACTAAGAAACTTGTTTGTAGTGTACAAGACAGATCATTGATAAATTGTTCTCTATTGATATCTAGAGGCCTTCTGTATCTCTTCTGCCTAATTTTTTTGAAGTTTGTTATTTCAGATATGAGAATAATTATGTCATTTTGAATATAGCTTTCATTTGCTTGGTCAGTTAATTTATAACCTTTGACTCCATCTTTAGATGTCTTCGATAGCAAGTGTGTTTCTTTAAGACAACATGTAATTAGATATTGCCTTTTAATCCAGTTAGTTACTCTGGATCACTTAATTGAGTAGTTTCAGTCATTTTCCTCTAAGGTTATTATTAATAAGGTTTGTTATTTGCCATAATTCTATTCTGGTTAGTTAAACTGATCATTCCCTAAGTAGTGTCTGGGGCTGCTGGGTTTTGACTTGGCTCTGCTATGTTCATCTAGTCCTTTCATGTGATGAATGCTTTCGTGTCCTCTTATGAAACAAATTAAACCATTGAGTCCTCCCAGAGATAAATCCTGATTCACTTCTGACAGACTTCCCATCTCTGATTTCCTCAGGCTTCAGGGATCAGCCTGTCCATTCATAGCGTCCAGTAACAGAAGCCCAGAGAGAATTTCAATTAATGAGCTCATGATAGGAGCAGATATTTCTCCAAGATTAGATACAAGTAGAAATAAACACATGAAAAAGTTAGTCAAGATCCTTGGCCATCGGGGAAATGAAACTTATAACTATGTTGGAATTTCATCTCACCCCAGACAAAATGACTACCATTAAGAAGATAAATGATAACAAACCTGGCCCTAACTGTAGGGAGAAGGGAACCCCTGCGCACTGGTAGTGAAGACATAAATTAGTCTAGCTACTATCAAACTCAATATGGAGATTATAAAAAATAGAGCTCCCACATCATCCAGATAAACCACTACGAGACACAAGTCAACATGCTATAGAGGAGCTTTACATCTATGCTTATTGCAAAACTCCGCATTTGTGGAGCATGACAGGAAAGCAGACCAAACTAGGGGAAGGAAAAAGAGAAGTAGGAGGGGAGAAAGTAGATAAGGGAAAAGAGGGAGGATACAAGAAGAGAAGGAAAGGGGGAGGGGACAGGATGGAATAAAAATGGTTCCAATATATGATATACTTGAAAGTATTCATTATTGTCTTGTTAGGATTTTACTGCTATGAACAGACACCATGACCAAGGCCAATATTACAATAACAACATTTAATTGGGGCTGGCTTACAGGTTCAGAAGTTCAGTCCATTATCATCAAGGCTGGAGAATGGCAGCATCCAGGCAGGCATGGTGCAGGAGGAGCTGAGAGTTCTACATCTTCATTTAAGGCTGCTAGCAGAAGACTGGCTTCCAGGCAGCTAGGAGTAAGGTTTTGAAGCCCATGCCCACAGTGACACACCTACCTCAACAAGGCCACACCTCTAAGTAATGCCACTCCCTAGGCAAAGCATGTACAAACCATCACAATTATTTACAATGAATATAAATAATATATATACATAGACATATACATATATGTCTTAAATCTAGCCCACATTGCTAAAACATAAATCTAGCAAGATAAACATTGTAGCTATCATACAGAACTCTATCTATGAAATGAAATGACTATTTTAGGATTGTTATGATATTCTAAAGATATGCTAAAACTCTGACTCTCTGGTTACTACAATTATGTGTTCAAAAGCATATTTATATCTCCTAGAATTATTTCTTACTCATAAATGTTATAAGACAATGATGTAATTGCTATAATTGCATATAATTTATATAATTGATATCTAATGATATACCAGCTTAAAATATATTTAAGAAACATACTCACTAATAGCATCTCTCAAAGGTGTAATATAGGCTAGATGAAATTGTTTCCAGAACAATTTCTACAGTCACTAGAAATTGTTTGCTTTGTAAAAAAATTTTAATTTATTTTTGAAATATTTGTACATGTAATACTACATCTTGATCATATCCTTATCGCCAACTGTCCCAGGATTACATATCATACTTTCTTTCAACTTTATGTCCTTCTTTTTCATTGCTTTAAGGGTATTTCTTTTCTGTTCACTAAATCCAGTTGGTGCTATCCATCCAGATGTGCATAGACATGTGGTCATCTACTAGGGCACAGGGAACCTATCAGCAGACACACTTCTAAAGAAAAATAAATCTCTTTTTCCCAGCAGCCATCAACTGCCAATAGCTCCTCGAGCTATTGGTATGATTTCACAAACCCCCTCAGTCCACAGTAGAATTCATAAGTACCTGAATCTTAGATGGATCTTTCAAGCTTTGCTCACTACTGTTGTGAGTTTGTGTGTACCAGAGCCATGTTGTGGAAAGAGGACAGCATTTCACAACAGTCTTGCACATCCTCCAGATCTTCTATGCTTTCAGTCTCCTCTTCTGTAGTGTTTCCTGAGTACTGAAAGAAGGGTTGATTTAGGTGACCGTGTAGGGCTGAGTCTCACAGCTACTTATTCTCAGCTCTATGAACAGCAGCATGTCTCTATATTGACCACTACTCACTGAACCTAGAATCTTCTCTGAGCAGAGTTAGGATCTGCACAGATCTATGGATACAAAAATTAATATCTGAAAAACCATTTGATAACATGGCCACTTAGGAAAACAACATCATGCCCAGCACTGGACACTACATGCTGTAATACCAACCTGCCAGGTAAGATGTGCCCACTAGAACAATGTTGGCTAGACTTTATGGGGATCACCAACTGATTGCAGTTGAGGCCTTCTCCATAGGAGGGATTTCATGCCTGGTATGGTAAACACAGTCAAAACACAGAGCTAGGGAATTTGTTTGATTTCTAAGAAACATTACTCACTTAATTTAGTTTAAATTAGAAAATGAAAACTCATTTTGGAGAAAATGATGTTGTGCAGAAGGAAAGAACTTGGAATTGAGTGAGTCTTTCTAAGCAAACGCTCCTCCACTAGACAGCACCTCTAGCCCTGAAAGTAATCTGTGGGAACTTGAAACAAGACATGAGACAGCAATAAACAGACACAGAGTCCAGGGACTCTTCGAGGCCACATAGTAGCTCAACTCTGTTTCACTGAATTACTGTTCCCATATTTGCTTACTGTACTGGATTCTTATGGGTCTTTACACATGAAAGATATAGCCAACTGACTTAAGTAAGGATATTTGTCCCATTCCCAAGTTACTAAAGACAGGCTATAACTAGTCCAACCCTGTCCTGCTGAGGGTTTGAGGGTGCATTGAAGACTCCTGAGCAGGAGCTGCAGATATCCCTGAACAGCAAAGGTGAGTTGTAGTGTAAATGTCTCCTGGTTACTCCATTTCTACTCAATTGGGTCTTATCTCTGTCCTGTATTATAGAGAATTCGCCATGTCTGCCTAATACCACAGTTTTAGCCTAATCATTGGACAGGTCAGTCACTGAGCCTTCTGAGCTCACAGACATCATGTCCCTCCTGCTCCCCTCCCATTTTTGCATATCTGAAGATTATAGTATTAATAGCTCACTTTATACCAAGAAATCAAGCTTCCTGAAAATGGCAATAACAAAAAGAGAGCATACACACACACACACACACACACACACACACACACACACGTACATACATACATACATACATACATACATACATACATACATACATACATACACTTTTGACATCATGGGCCATGTGAAAGGGTCCCAGAGCACCCTCAGTTGCACAATATACTGCGCCTTTTGAAGAGTCAACTTTCATTATTCAGTTTTTTTCCTCTTAGCTATTTTCAGAATAAAATAGATTCTCATGAAAGAAAAGAACTGGGACTGAATGTGAAGAGTAGCTGTTGCTCAGGTAATGAGAGGGAGTTCAGGGAGCTGAAGTACAACGTCATATTTCAAATTATATCGATTTTTATCAGGGTTTGTGCAATTAGGCATGAATCTGCACAAAGCAGAGATGGAAGGCATTATTTTCATACAGATTCTGTAGGATAAGAAAGACTTGACGTCGCTAATGGCTACTCTTGGTTGTCAACTTTATTAGCCTGTAATTATCTAAACCCCAATCATCCAGGTACACTTCTAAGAGATGTTCACGATTGAATCATTTGAAGTGGAAAGATTCACCTAAATATGGATCTTTTGAGGTGGGAAGGTCCATCTTATATCCGGGCCACACTGTCTGCTGGCATCCTATATAAAGGACATAACAGAAGAAACTGCTGGCTCTTTGCATGTTGCCTTCACTCTCAGTGGCAAATTTATGCTTTCATTTATATTAGATCCTTCTTAAGGATTCCAGCACACACTGAAAACCAGCTGAGGTAAACAGCTGAAGTGGTAATTTCTAGTTTCTTTGGAGATTCAGTTGTGTCGTGTGATGTTTTTCTGGAAATTGTCTTATGAAAGGATGTTTTGCTGAAGACAGACACATGGTGGTTGTTTTGGAATTGGCCTGGTGAAAGACCAAGCGATGGTTTGCTGGAGTGGACGTGTGAGAGGACATATGATGTTTGGGAAGAGTATCAATCTAACCATCACCCAGTAGATGTAGCTGTTACGTTGGTTCCCCTTGCAATTCTTTGCTGTTCATCATTGGGCTTTGCTGATGCTTATCTTCAATAATGCTCTGACATTAGCTCATCTTGCTTTCTTTGTATATCTTTACTTGTCTTGACTTTGTGGAGAGAGAAATGCACCAAAGAATTTCTGGTAATATTCCAGCAGTTTCTAGCTACTTCCATGGACTCATGCCAAACTCAGAGTGTCAAGGTTTCTTCTGAATTGGACCACTGCTACTGATTCATGCGTTGGCAACACTAATGAACTGGACCACTGATATCCTTACAATTAAGATCAGAATGCCCCAAAGAACTACTTCTAAACAAGTCCACGTCCCCCTTCTCTTATTAACCTTTCTTCCTCACCTACCTTTAGTCAGTGAGCTATAAGAGAGATTGAAGCATTTAAGAACCTTTATGAAAGTAAGTTTTGAAGAATATAAGCCTACATCCAGAATCATGGATTCAACAAGTATTAGATTCATGGATGAGGCATGGAGTGACAGCCATCGTTGGGAGAATTGGACATGGAAGACACTTTAATAAATCTGTGAACATCTAGAATGCATCCACACAGCCTATGATATACCTTACTGTCAGAGTTTCATGTTGCATACCACCAGAAATTCTCAGTAGTGGCTTCATGAGATTTGAAATGATGCAAAAGACACTAGATGAGGAAGTGGATTCTAAAGCTGGAGACAGACATGATAGATCCTGAATTCATCTCCTTGTCACTATATGTACACTGTATCTGTCTCCAGACACCCCAGAAGAGGGCATCAGATCTCATTACGGATAGTTGTGAGCCACGATGTGGTTGTTGGGACTTGAACTCAGGTCCTTTGGAAGAGCAGTCAGTGCTCTTAACCACTGAGTCATCTCTCCAGCCCTCATCTCCTTGTTATTCAATGTAGGAAAGAATTATGCATAAGATCACTGTCTATGTACACATATTTCCTATTTTTATTTTCAAGACTCTAAAAAATTGGTTGATGTAACAAGTGTTTATTAATATTTCAAAATTAGCATTTCCATAATTTCAGCAAATTTGTATTAAATAATTACAGTACTACATTCTACTTTTTCTAACTGATAACTAGCAAGATTTCATTTTACTAGGAAACAAAACAGCAAATGGACCATACCCACTTGAATTATTTTTTTCCTTAGAACTGGCTCTTATTATGAACCTCAAATTGTTCCTTTTCCGGGCAGCAGTCATGGGTTTCCTGGCAACAGTCAGCTGGGTTTCCAGGTATTTTTAAGCTTAGATGGTAAAATTCCTGCAGGAGAGTCCTATATAACTGCAGAATGCACACTGTGGCTTGTTCACAGGAGAGCTCTCTCCCCTACAACAACTGTATCTCCAAGAGCAACCATGTCTTAGCCTTGCACTTCCTTATCTGCATTGCCAAAAGCACCCAAGCTGTTTCTGTTTTATGGTAATTCCCAAAAGCAAAGGAACAAATGTGTTACCAGGGAGACTTGCTGTGTTGTAGAGAGGAAAGAGGAGTAATGATGCTATGTCTGAGCATCTGATGTGTTCCGTGCCCCCATCCTCCACCCACAGAAATTCACGGAAGCTTACCAGA
Source organism: Montemys delectorum (assembly GCA_019843815.1). Classification (NCBI taxonomy): domain Eukaryota; kingdom Metazoa; phylum Chordata; class Mammalia; order Rodentia; family Muridae; genus Montemys; species Montemys delectorum. The sequence goes on from JADRCD010192113.1 coordinate 16,334, forward strand.
AAGACTGAGATAGCATGAAGACATTGCTCAGTTATCTGTGGTCCCCAGATCAGATTTATGCCAACTCATCTCCATCCAGAAACTTGACATATGCTTTAAATAATTTCTTTGATGGTATAAAAAAAAAAAAAAAAACAACCAGGATGAGGAAGCAGCTGTCTCAGTTTTCACTGAACGCAAAGAAGACAATTCCCTTGGTGTCATAGGGAGATGGCAAGGAATGTGGAGGAAGCCTATTGGTTTCCACAAGAGTTATTTGGCAGTGTCACACTTTAGCACCACTGTGTCCTAGAAGATGATGGAGGCCGTCAGACAGCCATCAGACCTCAGTGTCTTCAAATAACTGCACTTTGACAGCTGCTTAACTAATTTGTCTTTTATTATCTCCATTATTTGAAAATCTGAGATTCCTAGGGACAGTGACGCACACTAGTAACAATTAATTATATAGCATAGAGGAAGAATTTTACTGGAAATCTGACTGGTAACAGAGATATAAAGGGCAATGAAACCTGTTCCTACAGCTCATGTGCAGGCAGAGTGTTTGCCCAAAGCAGCCCAAAACATCATATTCAAAGGCAGATATGAAGACACAATCCAGAAGTAAAACTAACAATCCTGATAAATTACTTGTCTCCAGTTTCAGATGAATGACAAGGCACAAGTGTCAGATTAGACATAGATTGAGAATAAGGAAAACTGCACACAATGACAGCTAGAGGTTTACAGTATAAAGGCTGTACCTTGGACTTATCATCACATGTGTGATATGGGGAAGGACGGTTGACTTTGACTATACTACTCATAGTCAATCAAGAGTGACTGACATATGAGTGTCTTTAAAGTTTAGTCACACATAAAATACCCCTATTTTTGTCTTTTTAAAGTTTCACACTATCAAGTTGGGTTCTGATGGGTCAAGACTATTCAACACTAAAGCAATTAAAGTTTACAAGCTCCCCTGATGAGCCAATTCAGACTTGAAAGTAAGTAGATTGAGAAATTGGTGTGTTTTGCTGTTCCGCACTCATTAGTTATTTCAGGAACAGCGTTGTGA
>JADRCD010192114.1:0-56742 GCA_019843815.1 Montemys delectorum
TTATTATAAATAAGTACACTGTAGCTGTCTTCAGATACACCAGAAGAAGGCGGCAGATCTCATTATGGTGGTTGTGAGCCACCATGTGGTTGCTGGGATTTGAACTCAGGACCTTCAGAAGAGCAGTCGGTGTTCTTACCCATTGAGCCATCTCTCCAGCCCACACTTTTTTTTTTTTTGTTTGTTTGTTTTTTGTTTTTGTTTTGTTGTTTTTTGTTTTTTGTTTTGTTTTTTCGAGACAGGGTTTCTCTGTATAGCTCTGGCTGTCCTGGAACTCACTCTGTAGACCAGGCTGGCCTTGAACTCAGAAATCCACCTGCCTCTGCCTCCCAAGTGCTGGGACTAAAGGTGTGTGCCATCACCACCCTGAATACACTTTTTTTTTTTAAAGATTTATTTATTTATTATATGTAAGTACACTGTAGCTGTCTTCAGACACTCCAGAAGAGGGCATCAGATGTCATTATGGATGGTTGTGAATCACTATGTGGTTGCTGGGATTTGAACTCAAGACCTTCAGAAGAGCAGTCGGTGCTCTTAACCGCTGAGCCATCCCCCCAGCCCCAGACTCACATTTTTATTCTTTATGGAGGACTGTAGTGAATCCAAACTCTGTCCTCATGCTTACACATTAGGTGCTCGCCTGCCCAGCCACCTCCCAGAACTGCAGTGAATAACTTTTTCCCTAGGTCAGTTCTAATATGTGAAAATATATCTGAAATGTCAGTTCCTCGTTTATGAATTAATCCAAGGCCCGTGGTCATGAGCTAACTAAGACAAGCAGTAGCTGGGCTGCCACACATCTCCTTTCCTGAGTGCCTGGCAAGGGAGGCGAGTGGGCAAAAGATGCCACATTCACTCTTTCTCAGACGCACTTGTTGAAAGCCGGGTTTACCTCCTGAGGATCCGTGATCCCTGCCTTAGGAAGGTTAGTTAGGGGAAGAACTGTCAGCCACACACTTCTGTCATCAAGTCTCACTTCATATTACTTTGATTTGTGCCTTTTCTAGAGAATTCTTGAAAAAACTTAGAAAGTCCTCACTATTTTCCCTAAATTGGTCTTATACAGGAATGTAGAGGCAAGAAGTTGAAGCAGCTCTTGAGGTGGAGGCAGTAGGCTATATATAGCAAATTTGAGGCTGGTTTGGATTACATGAGACCCTGTCACATTTAGGGGGGACTGGGAAGATGGCTCAGTTGGTAAAGTGCTTACATTGTAAACATTTGGGTTTGTTTAGGTCCCCAATATCCACATAAAAGCCTGATATGGTGGCAGAGTCTATAATTCTGGGACGTTACTACCCAAAGCGGTAGAGACAGGTTGGCCAGCCAGCCTATCCAAATTAATGAGCAACAGGTTCAGTGAGAGTTCTTACCTCAAAAAAAGGAGAGGGGGGATGGGGCAGGCAGGATGTCATAAAGCACTTGGTGACCTCAGTGTCATCCCTAGGACCCACCTGGTGGAAGGAGAGGTATTTCCCCAAGTTGTCCTCTGACCTTCACATACATGATTGTGATGTTAGTACATGTAACACACACATACACCGATAAGTAAATGTAATGTAAAAAATAAAATGAGGTAGATCATGATTGAGGGAGACATCAGATGTTGACATCAGCATGTATGGGCTCTTGTCCATACCTACATGAACATGTACACAAAAGTGAATAAAAATGTATACACACTCCAAATGTTGGAGTTTTGGTTAGAATGCAGTAAAAATCATTTCTTTTAGCCCATTTCGTTTTCTTTTGGTTTCCTGACCTTTGGCAGGCCCAGGGAGTTTGCCTCATGTTATTTATGTAGTCCAGGTTGGCCTCAATTCAGTATGTAGTTGACAATTACTGTGAACTCCTTATTTTTTTCACCTTCATCTCTGGATTCCTGGATTATAAGCCCTACCCAGCTTGGTCCTCCTATCTGACTTTAAAAGAAGGCCTCAAGCCAGCACATGGGAGGCAGAAGTAGGTAGATCTCTGAGTTCAGGGCCAGCCTGGTCTGCATAGTAGGTTTCAAGGCAACAAGAGCTATATAGTAATACATAGTCTCAAAAAAAATAATTTTCAAAATTGTATAATGGAAGCCTAAGGGGTGGGAAGCAGAGTATATGCACCAACAAATACAGAGGAATGAAGGCAGCCCAGAGGCTTAGGGGTTCTCCAGCACACGTTCTGCCATTAGATCCACAAACATCCCATTGCCTTTCCTGGGAATACCAGGGATTTCCTACCCGCTTGATTACTTCTCCAGACAACGCAGCCTGCCTTTCTCCAGAAGACGCAGAAGAAAGGGAAAAGGCCAGAGGAGGAGAACAGAGGCCTGGTTTTCAGAATGCAGACCGGGAACAGGGAAGGTTAGGTTGTAGATAGAGCATAGGCCTGGTTTTCAGAATGCAAGCTGGGAACAGGGAAGGTTAGGTTGTAGATAGAGCATAGGCCTGGTTTTCAGAATGCAAGCTGGGAACAGGGAAGGTTAGGTTGTAGATAGAGCTAGGACTTTGGGGTGAGTGGGAATAGACACGGACACACAGGTTTTGTTTGTTTTGGGTTTTTGTTTTTGGTTTTGGTTTTTGTTTTTGTTTTTTGAGACAGGATTTCTCTGTGTAGTCTGAGCTATCCTGGAACTCACTCTGTAGACCAGGCTGGCCTACAACTCAAGAGATCCACCTGCCTCTGCCTCCCAAGTGCTGGGATTAAAGGCTTGCACCACTACTGCCCGGCCCAGATAGGTTCTTTGATGATTGCATTTTTGAAAGGGAGTGGCAGGCAGTGTATAAACAGTCTTTGTGCCAAGTGGGTTCTTAGGCTGAACGTAGCATCGTAGTTGAGTTTAGATCCTGTCTTGTTCCTTTAACCGCTGTGCTTGTTGGCCTCGGACAAGCACAACTACTTCCTTCATGGAGACTTTTGTGAAACTACATGAAGTATTCATTACAGTCTGTGGTACAGGAGCTCTCACAGTGTGGTAGCCATTAACACTTTTCATTATGAATGCCTTTCAGAAGGTGCTTCGTGGAGGGGCCTGCCCCACTGTTCCTGTGCTGAGTTCCAGGACAGCCTCAACTTCAGTTACCATCCCTCAGGCCTAAGCCTGCACCTCAGACCACCCAGTCGGGGAAACTCCCCACAGGAGCAGCCCCTCTCCCAAGTACTGAGCCCCGAACCCCCAGACCCAGAGAAGCTTCCTGTGCCCCCCGCCCCTCCATCCAAGAGGCACTGCCGCTCACTCTCGGTGCCTGTGGACCTGTCTCGCTGGCAGCCAGTGTGGCGGCCCGCCCCCTCCAAGCTGTGGACTCCCATCAAGCACCGGGGCAATGCTGGAGGGGGTGGGCCGCAGGTGCCTCTGCAGAGCCCTCCAAAGCGGGTCTCCAGCCTCAGGTTCCTCCAAGCTCCCAGTGCCTCTTCTCAGTGTGCCCCAGCCCACAGACCCTACAGCCCTCCTTTCTTCAGCCTGGCCCTGGCCCAAGATTCCTCTCAACCCTGCGCCACCTCCCCTCAGAGTGGTTCTTGGGAGAGTGATGCTGAGTCCCTGTCACCCTGCCCACCCCAGCGCCGCTTCTCCCTGTCACCCAGCCTGGGCCCACAGGCAAGCCGCTTCCTGCCCTCTGCCCGGAGCTCCCCTGCATCTTCCCCAGAGCTGCCCTGGAGACCCCGAGGTCTCCGCAACCTTCCCCGAAGCCGCTCACAGCCTTGTGATCTGGATGCCCGCAAAACTGGTGTCAAGCGGCGGCACGAGGAAGACTGCCGGCGCTTGCGGCCTTCCTTGGACTTTGACAAGATGAATCAGGTGGGACTGGTAGACCAGAAACTGTTTAAACATCTCCTAGATCCGTACTTTCTGGCAAGGCCTCCCTGGGAACTCTCCTCTCTAGAGTTTATACAAGAAAACCATCCTGGAACTATTGAATTTTAACCTTTAATGCCTTCTGCCCTGTCAGGTTAGTCCTTGGTGTTTGTTCTAAAGAAACTAGGCTGAAGCATTAAACCTGCAGACAGGAATCCCTCATAGCCCTGCCAGAGGCACTTTTCCTCCTCTGAGAACTCTAAGCCACAGAATTCCTGTCCTCAGTCGTGTGCTCAGGGATGGTTTTGTCTGGCTTCACTGCCTTGTGTAAGCCTTTGGGAGCTTAAATAAGTTCAGCAGAGCTTTCCTAAGCCCTAAGCTCAGAGCGTTGCTGTGGGTGTACTTGTCTACTTTTCCCATAGTTTTCTTTCTAGATCACTTGGTCACAGGGTTCTGAGATTTTGTTCCCTTAGTCATCCAGCTGTTCAGAAATCATTCATGGCAAAAATCTATAGACTTAAGTCTGCTTAGGCACTGGCAGATGAGAGTAGCCAGATAAGCTGATGGTGGTGTTGCCTGCATTGGAGCTTATAATTGAGGGGGTTTGTTGTTGTTCTGTTGTTGTTGTTTTGGGTTTGTTTGGTTGGTTTTTGGATTAGCCCAGGCTGGCTTCAGCCTCCTGAGCTATGAGGTTTCAGAGATCACCACGCCCCATCATTACTCAGCTCTCTTCTCTTTTGTGGCGCTTGTGTGTGAGTGAACCTGTGTCCTTAGGCATGCTGTGTAAATGCCTCGCCACTGAGTTAATAATACTGGCTCCCAGAATGTCTGTTCATTGTTGCTTTGGCTTGGTTTTTCGAGGCAGGGTCTCATCGTTACAGTCTTAGCTGGCCCAAATGCACTATGTGAACTGCTCTTGAACTGGCAGAGATCTGCCTGCCTCTACCTCACAGGCACTGGAAGCTGGGCCAGGAGTGGTGGTTGAGGCCTTTAATCCTGCTCAGGGAGGCAGAGATGAGCGGATATCTGTAAGTTTGAGACCAGACTGGTGTACAGCCAAGACTACAGAGAGAAACCCTGTCTTAAAAACCAAAACAAAACAAAAAGGTGGGAGGGACCTGGGGATCTTTCCCCAGAGAATATACATGTACACTAGTGTTCCAAATTTTATGGTTTGTAACCTTACTCTCTAAAGTGTAGAATTCCAAGTGTAACTAAGTCGGATGAATACTTTACATTTTGGAAGGCCAGGAGAGGTAGCTCAGTGGTAAGAACATAGGCTGCGCTTCCAGAGAACCTGAATTTGGTTTCCAGCACCTGCATAGTGGCTAACTGTCTATAAGTCCAGTTCCAGAGGATTCAATGCCCTCTAGTGCCCTCTGCAAGCACATGGAGTGCACACGCAGGCAAAACACTCATACACATAAAACTGAAAATCTAAGGGTTTTGTGTGTGTGTGTATTTAAGTTACTTTGGAAATTACTATTTTTGTTTTTAACTTTGTTGACAGAAACCATACTCAGGAGGTCTCCGTCTCCAAGAAACAGCCCGAGAAGAAGGCAGCAGCGTCTCTCCACCATGGTTCATGGCCTGTAGTCCCCCACCTCTCTCTGCTTCCTGCAGTCCCGTTGAGGGGTCATCCCAGGTGCTGAGTGAAAGCGAAGAGGAGGAAGAGGGGTCTGTGCGGTGGGAGCGGCAGGCACTGAGCAAGCGGACATTGTGCCAGCAGGACTTTGGGGACCTGGACCTGAATCTGATTGAAGAAAACTAAAAGTGAGAGGCTGCTTCCTGGGCCCATGCAGACTGTCTCATGGCTACTAACCCGTGTGAAGGCCCCAAGGCTGAGGGCCCAGCCTGGGAAAGGGGATGAGTGGAGGGCTCCGACTCAGGGCAGCCCAAGTCTTCCTGCTCCAGCAAACTCGACCATGCCAAGAGACTGGCCGGGACAAGATAAACGGAGCTGGTGGCGGGAGGGACAGCCCCAGAGCAGACCCTCCCCATGGCGGCCCTGAGTGTGAGTATCCCTGCCACTGAGAGCAATGGGCAGGGAAGGAAGGGGTCTGCTGACCCCAGCTCGGGGAATTTCACTAGCCCCTTTGCTTCAAAGGGCACTTGTGTCTTAGAATTTGGCCAGGGTGGGGGGGTGAGTCAGCCTCCTCGGAGAAATTGTGTGAGTGTGTGTGTGCATGGGTGTGTACGTGAGGAAAGGTGTGTCTGTATAGCCTTAGGGAAGGCAGGCAGTTGCTCCTTAACAGGCAGAGCATCAGGATACCCCCCCCCCCCCAATCTTGTTTTTTTGTGTTTTTAATATAACATTGGGCTTGTTCAAGGTGTCAAGAGGAGAGAGCTTTCTTTTTCTTTTTTCTTTTTTTTCTTTCTCTTTTTCTTTTTTTTGGAGCCAGGCTTTTAAGTTCATAGTATCACTGCTCTGCAGATGGTTCTGTTTTGGGGTCTAGCAGATTCTTTTGAGTACTGTGATTTCAGCTAATGGTCTTTTCTTAAGTCCCGCCCTCTCCCACTGGATGAGTCTAGTATTGAGGCTGTGATGCAGTCCCCACACTCGTTGTTTTCATCAGATTGTCTAAGCTGTCTGCAGCCTGCCTCTCTAGCTCTCTGAGAAGGTGCAAACAGATGGACAACTGAGGCAGAGCTGAGGAGCTCCAGCTCTCTCTTCTTCACCAAGGGGACCTTTCCTTTTCTGATCTTACAAGCCAGAGACAGAGTTGATCTCCAGAATATGTTGAGGCAGACCAGCAGCAGGAGCAGTGACATTTCTTCCCTGCAAGTCCTTGAGGTCACCCCCAGCACGGCTGTAGGGAAACTTATTCTTGCAAGATCTAGGCCCAGTCTCTTTCTGATCCACTTCAAAAAGAGAAAGGGTGTTCAGCATTTAATAGTTAGCTTGTCTTCCACTCTTGCCAGGAAATGTTTATTTGCCTCTAATTGGCCCTGAGAGACCACAGAGAGGCTGGGGCTCACCGAGGGATTGGCTGGGGATGTATAAAGCAAAGGCTATGAGAAGCAGCTGGGAGTTTGTTGTTGTTGGATTGAATTTCTTTTTTTGTTTCTCACCCACAACCTCAGCCGGTGCAGCAGATCCCAGTGGTTGGAGTGATGGACTTAAAGTGCAGATACCTCGCCAGGGTTGGCACCTGTGGGCATGCATAGAGCAGTTACCACTACACAGCCTTTGAGGCTTTGTTTAGAACACCCTGTATAACGAAATTGGACCTGCCCTTCCCATTTATTATAGTAAGGGCATTTTTCTGTTCAATTTCCATGGTGTCTTAAGGCCCAATTCCTAATGTTACAAAAGACAACCAAGGTCATGTTCTTTCTTCCTTGTGGAATTGAGCCTGATGTTTAATGTCTCCCACATGTTAATAGGAATACTATGGATGCTTTAGGGGAGGCAGCCCTGTCTTCTTAGCCCTGTGGCCCTCAGAGGCTCTACCTTTCCAGGGCTCCTCCCCATCTCCCGGCTAGTTACCACATCTTACCCCTGGGCCTCCAGTCTCTAAGGGCCCAAGAGAGATTCTCTTGAGAATCCAGGGAAACTGAGCCCAGGAGTTATCACAGGTTTCATCTTTCCCTGGTTCTCCCTCTTTGGTCCATAATTTCCCTGGTGCAAGCTTCTTTTCCATCTGGGGCATCCTCATCCCTGGGCTCTCTGCTGCAGATGGCAGTGTCAGCCTCCAGTAGGTCACTGGCAGTGCCAGTGGGGTCTCTGCAACCCCTAGGTTTAAGTGGTGGCAGTGGTTCTGCCTCCAACCTGGCTTCCCCAAAGCCCTTAGGTCACCACCCTTAGGGAAGGAGGCCCACAGTTGTCATATTTTAATTCCATTACTTTAAGTTTGGAATGTTAAACTAGGCAGAACTATCATCTTGCTTCCCAGTTTAAATGCCTCTGGCCCTGGAACAAGCCTTTTCAAGATGTGAATCATTTGTTTTACACAGTAGAGCTGCTCCAACAGTTCGGTGTAAAGCAAACGCTGTTTTTCAATGCACTTGGGCTGCTGACCGTGTGACAGCCGCCTAGGATTGCTTCTTTTGTAAAGCCAGCAGCCTCCCTCTACTTTAGCAGTCTCATTATTTGGGTTTTCACACATTGGGCTTACCCAGAGTGGAGCACACCTCCGGGGCTTGTGGCTGATGCTGTGTAGGTGTCTGCATCTGTGCTGTGTGTGTGGTGTGGCTGGCCAGCAGGTGAGTATTTCTGCGTGTGTGAGTGAAGCCACTCCCAGGCTGATGCTCTCCTCCTGTGCCCGGTGGCTGCCCAATGGCAGCTCTAGCTGCCCTTCATTCCCACCTGCTGCCAAAGTCCCTGTGCTAATGGGATTACAGAAACAAAAAGTGGAAAAAAATTTTTCGTAAACTTTGTTTTATATTAAAAAAATCCATAAGTCTGTGTGTGTTAAAACATGAGGTTCTGCCTCTGTGGCTGTGTTTGAAAAAATAAAGTTTTATTAGAATAATCCATTTTCCCAAGCAACCTTGTGTACTATAGTGTCTTTTTCCCTTACATGTGCACACGTGCGTGCACGAACAGGCACACACAAACACACAAACACAGAGGGAGAGGAAGACACAATGAAGGTCACTTAACTTGTCAATCCCTTTAAAGGCCAGGCCATTCCAAAAGGGCAGTATCTGGTCACTGGACTCTCTGTGAGCAGCCCGATACCTGGGATTCTGTCAATATGGCTTGGTTTCCCTGGTACTTACACACACTGTCTTTTCTGACATCATTCTCTTCTCCACCTAGTTAAAGTCAAGTACTAGTCTATTCCAGTTCCCTGAGAGATGCCTCATGCAACAGTTAGAAACCTGACTGGGCTGATTCATAGGCTTTGGATGAAAAAAGAGAAAGTCTCTTTGCATGCTATATAGACTGGAGAGATAGAGATTTAGTCATCAGAATTCAGATTCCAAAGACCTGAGTAACTTCTCCCTCTTAAAAATCCTGTTTGCAGAATTACCTTAACAGCAAAGCTCTTTTGTCCTAGAAAAAGGACCCTTCTCTAGTGCTTGTATTGTTTCCTGAATCCTGCCTGTCCTATCCCGCCTATCCTTCTTAGGTTAACATTTTCCTAATGTGCATGAATGAAATATAGCTACTTAGCCAAGCAAGGGCCTCTGCCCATACAGTTCAGCCTTCCTATACCAGGCTGTAGGAAGAATCAAGTTGCTTAGCTTACATCCTTTCCTACCTCCCATTTTTGGTACTCATGCTGGAATGCCAGTGAGGTGTGCAGGGCAGGATTGGCCTTGCTACCTAGAGCAGGAACATCTGGATGAAAACATACCCCAGAGTGGGAGTTGCCACCTGCCCTGGAAACAAAGGAGGGTTTTTGGAGATGGACTTCCAGGGTTGAAGAATCCTCTACTACAGCTTTTTCATTCCTTACAACTATTCCACCCACCCCACCCCCCCACCCCCGTTGAGCAAGGGGGGAAATGTAAACAACTAAAATGACATTAACATGGCCCCTTGTTCTTTTTTACTTTTCACTTTATAGTTGGTTTCTAAATTTTTTCTTTGTGCTGTGAGTGTGCGTGTGCGTGTGTGTGTGCGTGTGTGTGTATTTCTGGGGACAAAAGCAAGGGAGGGAATACTTACTATATTCTCTCACTCAGCTATATCCCCAGCTCTAGGATTCTGTTTCTCTGTTAATTTTCTGTGAGGTCAAATGTGTTACTTTCATTGCTCAAGTAAATTCTATGAGGGCAGGCATTGTTTTATTCCATGTTGTGGCCTCAATGCTTCGGAAATTTTCTGGCATATTTTACTTGTTGGATGAATTTCTCCTTTGCTCATCCCATCCTAAGCTTAAATATAGTTGCCACTGGTGCTGTTGAAAAGCAGCCTTAGGTACAGGGGGTGAGGGGGGATGATTAAAGCTCCATATGGGAGGAAAAGCCTTCAGTAGTTAATTTTGGTAGGAAAGATTCGGGCAGATAGATCCTACGTGGATTCACCGGTTTCCTTCTATGAATAATTTATGGACCATGTGCTCTAAGGATTCACAGCCCAGACCTCAGGTTTGCTATAAGAGAGAGAAGTTACAAGGGATAAGGGGCTAGGGCATGCTTTGAATCGCAGGGCAGACTGATCTACATACCGAATGTCAGGCCAGTCTAGGGCATCGACTGAGACACCCCCACCCCTTTTATTTAAAGGATTGCAAGGCACAAGGAGGGAGTCTTGTTTCCTTGGAGCCCCACAGGGTTGGTGTTAGGATGATGTCTCTAGATAGAAAGTTGGTGGTTGGTGTCTCCTATCCCAGTGTTTGCTTTTTAAAAAGTCAAAGGTATAAACAAGGTCATGGAGAAGGAGATAACTAGGTAGTCACCGAAGCTTTGGGCTGATGGAAGAACCAGCCACTCTTACAGCAACTGTCGTGATTTATTACTACACCTTGTCTCTATCTGGCTTGTATCTCCTTAGTCTGTATATTCAAGAGAATGTTAGAGAGAAGGTAGTCTAGCATCACCAACATTAAATGCTGGAGGGTCTCCACTGCCTACTGTGGATTAGTATGGCCAAATGTCAGCAACTTCCCTCTACTCTACATCACCTTTTCCAATTGGGATTGAAAAGTATCTTACATCTGGGATAGTTCTAATACATGTTACTGTACTTTCTTTGCCTGCAACCCCATTTCCATGGTAAAATGAAATGCTACCAAATCGGGTGGTCTCTTTCCCATTCCTCTACAAGTTGAGTAACAGCTTAATAACATTGGAAGACAGACTAGAGCGGTGGCTCAGAGGTTAGGAGCACTTGCTGCACTGTTCTTGCAGAGGACCTGGGTTCAGTTCTTAACACCCACATGACAACTGTTTTATAATTCCAGTTCCAGGGATCTAGCACCCTCTAGTGGCTTCCACGGTGGTGCGCACATGTGACAGACACACAGATACACACACACACACACACACACACACACACACATATGCAGGCGAAATATTTAAGACAGATAGTATATAAGTAAAAGGGGTTTTTGTGGTGGTGTTTTTTTTGTTTTTGTTTTTAAAGACAGATTCTCACTAAGTCACCCCTGGCTGGCCTAAATCTCCCTAGATAGATCAGGATGGCCTCGAACTCAAAGAGATCTGCCTGCCTCTGCTGGGATTAAGAGCCTGTGTCACACCTGGCTAAAATAAATCTTCAAAACCCAGTAAAACTGGCCCATTAGAAAAGGGAAGAAGCTCTACAGGTTCAAGGTAGAACACAAAGATGTTAAAAGCACATTGTTGGTCTTTAGCCAATGGAAACCACCATAATCACATCCAGTGGATGTTAAACATTGGTCAATGGGAAAGGAAAAGGAACCTATCAAGTACTGAATGGGCCAAGGAGGAGGAAGATAGTGTTCTAATATGGAACAATGGGATGAATATTTCCTAACATATCCAGGGTGGGTAACTCGTTTTAGGATCGGTCACCCTTTTATTGGGGTTAACAGTCTTTGCTCAACACATCCATCTTCTAGATACCTCACCTCCTTTCTCCACCCCTTTAAGTTTGAGGAGAGCAAGCTTAGGCTCCTCAGCACGTGACCACTTGAAGAAAGACTGGGACTTGGGATGGGGCTACTGGAGGGGGGGAGAGGAGGGAGGTGAAGAACCCGCCCACCTTCCCGCCCCCCGGCGGAAATTGCAATTCCCCTCCCGACCGCAGGGGGCACTGCAGCCCCCGGGGAGGTTTGGGCGGAGCACTGCGAGGGGCTGCGAGTTGCTGTCCAGCTCCGGAGCGCTGGGGGCGCTGTGCTCAGCCCTGGTTGTGCCTCCGCTCCCGGCCACGGGGGGCGCTGCGCGGCGCCGGTGGTTGGTGGTGGCTGTTGGGGGGGGGGGGGGGGGGGAGCGGCGGCCGCGGGTGGTGCGGAGGGAGGCCTTGCGGGTGGATCGGGCGCTCGGCGGCGGAGGTGGTGGGAGGCGGCGGGCGGGCGGACGGGCGGGCGGGAGCGCGGGTCCGTCCGGCCCTGGCGATGGCGGACGCGGCGGCCTCCCCGGTGGGCAAGCGGCTGTTGCTTCTGTTCGCGGACCCTACGGCCTCAGCTTCGGCCTCGGCCCCCACAGCGGCGGCGGCGGCGGCAGGGAGCGGAGATCCTGGGCCTGCGCTGCGCACTCGGGCCTGGAGGGCCGGCACGGTGCGGGCCATGAGCGGGGCGGTGCCCCAGGACCTAGCGGTGAGTGGCGGCCGCGTCGGGCACGCGAGGCCGGGGCTGCGGGGCCTGTGGGCGGCCTCCCCGGGGGCCTTTGTGAGGGGGTGGCGAGGCGGGGGTGACCCAGTTCCGCGCCCCCGGCTCTCCTGAGCGCCCCCCGCCGGCACCTCGGCGCCCGGGCACTCTGGCCCTAGCCGGCGTGGCTTCCGCGTTGGGGTGCGCGCCCCAGTTTCTCCTGGGGGGGTGGCCGGGGTTCGAAGAGCTGCTGCTGCTGCTGCTTCTAGCCGGCAGGCCCCGCCTCCTGGGCGACCCTGCTCCGCACACCCCCCCCTACACGCCCTCGGAGCCGGCTCTGGAACCCTGGGTTCCCGGGTCTCGCAGAATTCGGCTAGAAGGCGCGGACCTGTCGTCCCCAGGCCGCCTAGGCGATCTCGCTCCGGGCTCCCCTCCTTCTGGAGCCCTCAGTGCGGCCGGAATGTGGGTAGTTGCGGGAGGCACAGAGGCTGCAGTTGGAGCTGCTCGGGGCTTTTTTTTTTTTTTTTTTTTTTTTTTTTTTAATCTGGCACTTACTTCCTCCTTGTTGGAAGCCGTGCTCGGCCTGACGGTCCCCAGAAAGGCCAGTTCTGTGTTCTGATTTCGAACGCCCTTTTCTTTGGCGCTTCGAGGGTAACTGGAGCTGCAGTTTGAGCTTTTTTGCTAAGTTTGAGGTCTGTGCTAGCCGAATGGGGCTGATGAGTGAGTGGTGCTTTTGGCTTCAAACTTGGGTTACTCCCCTAACTAACCTTGAGAGGTTTTGCTTTGAAACTTTGTATGAGGGTTTGGCTGTTTGCCTCAGTATAATTTATGTTGAGAGTTGTTCGGTAAGAAGTTAACTAGCATTCGAGATCCTGAGCTTTTGTTGGTGGTGGTGGTGGTAATGTGGCGGCAGAAATGCTACCTTTATGAGTTTTGTCGAGCCTCTTAAGTTCCTCATTCTGATAGCGGCTCTAGCTTCTCTGGTGAAATAAATAAAGCTAAGAAAAATGGGGCGGGAAGGGTGTTTTGGGATTATCTACTGATCAGTAAGTAAAGTGACTATTTTTGATGAAGTTGATTCAATAGACATTTTATTCACTAAACAGAAACGTATTTTGGAAGATTTAGGATTAGTGTAGTTGAGTGCTGCTGGTTTCTGTGGACTGTCTTTCTGATCAGCAATCGTTGGGGTGTTTGCTTTGTGACTTGTTCCCTGGATCAGGTTTACCTCTCCTGCTTCAGTTGACTTGATTGGATCATTCTCCGGGGTGTATAACGAAGGCTTGTTAAGGGTATTTATGAAGTTTAGTGAAGTGAATTTTTAAAAAGATGCCACAAATATGAGGGGTTCAGATGGAGTTTGACTAAATTACTTTGCCCTTGGGTTCAGATCTAGGCGGTTTCTTCCAGATTTCAGTAGCTCACCCTTGGAAACCAAGCTTTCTTCAGATCCACCCTTATGTGCATACTCTGACCTGAGGCGTTGTCCTTCCAGGCTTCTAAACTAGGAGTTACTTCCCAATTCTTTGAATAGTTGTTTCCGTTTCGGCCATAAGATGAATTGAGCTAACGAGCTGTGCTCCTGAAATGGCTACTGGTTCGCTTTGGTGGTGGTGGTCTCCCTGAGGGCAGAGGTTTTTGAAGTTCACTGAGTGTTGAGCAGACACCTACTAGGGCTAAATTTCCAATAGGTTCACTTCTTGGTCAGTAGAAAGTGGGTTTTCCCTAACGAATGAAAAACTTGCAGTGGTTCTTGGAAAAAAGCAGGTTGTTCTTACAACTGTGTTGAGGTCTTGTATGACGCACTGTGAATCCAGAAGCAAAGGTAACTTCGGGTTGGGTACTTTTGTGTTTGCCCTGTACTTTTACCCAGGCACATATATAAGAAAAGTCGTAACAGAAGTCTGAGCTTTTTAAGGTTTCCCAAAGCCGTCTTGCAGAAGTGTTCTGAGGTCCTCTTAATGCCCATGACTAGTAAGGGATCCGAATTTGCCGGCTTGTTTTCCTTTTTCATTGATGAGAATGCCTTGGACTCTGGGCATGTGGACCTTTCCAATTTGCACCACACATTGTAGTAAACACAACTGTCTTCCAATCAAAAGTGTTCTTCCTGTACTCAAGGGTGGAGTTTGCCAGCTGCTGGCCTGTGATTGGACAGATTTTCTTTCAGTACGTTTAAGAGGTTTTCAGGCGTGCTTAGTTTTGAGTAATGCATAGCAGGGCGCCCCCTGTTAAGGATGAGTAATTGAGGGTTGGATGAATGAGTTTCTGAAGTGATTGAAAACACGTTGCTCAACTTTAGGCTCCACTAATACCCTCTTTCTAAGTACTTGTTGACCCAGAAATATTTAAGGCTATATTAGTGATACATTTGATGAACCTGTTTTTATTTCATTACTAATGTCATATGCTGCCTTAAGAAATGATGTAAAAAAATGAAAATCAATATTCCGTTTCTTGGGAATTTTCATGAGGGTCTTAAGAGTGGGTGTCTTCACCAGTGAACTTCTCTATGACAATCAACTACTGATATTTTTAGCCAGATTACAAACCCAGTTTTCCCCCTTAGAGTAGTGGCTTTGTCGTTCAAAATATGTTTTGTGTTTTTATTAAATTATGTTGCAAGATTATTGAATTTTTGCATTTATCTTATTTCCTAATCTAGTAGTACACTTTGAGCATTCATTATTAGTCCATGTAAGTCCCAGAGTCTTTGAGAGTATTACATTTATAGGGGCAATAGATACACAGACAAAAATACCATGGATTGTTCTTTTGAGTATAATAGTAAAACTATTTACAAAATGTCAGAGTTATAGACCTGAGAGTAGAGCACTTTGATCCTGTCAGCTTCAACTTACCAAGGAAGAATGTGATTTTTTTCCCTATAAAAAATAACTTATAGGGCTGGAGAGATGGCTCAGTGGTTAAGAGCACTGACTGCTCTTCCGAAGGTCCTGAGTTCAAATCCCAGCAACCACATGGTGGCTCGGCTCACAACCATCCGTAATGAGATCGATGCCCTCTTCTGGGGTGTCTGAAGACAGCTACAGTGTACTTTCATATAATAAATAAATAAAATCTTTTAAAAAAATAACTTATACTTACAAAAAAAAAATGAGGAAAAAGATAAGGTTGGAACAGTCCGAGGTGTTTGTCTAGCATGCACAAGGCTCTGGGGTTTTTCTAGTATGCATAAGGCTCCAGGTCATTTCACACTGTAGAGTGGTGCTGGGGTGGGTACACACCTGCAAAATTCTCCACAATTCATTTAA
The DNA here is from genome assembly GCA_019843815.1 of Montemys delectorum. Lineage (NCBI taxonomy): Eukaryota > Metazoa > Chordata > Mammalia > Rodentia > Muridae > Montemys > Montemys delectorum. The sequence continues at coordinate 15,243 of JADRCD010192114.1, forward strand.
ACAAACGCTAGCTGACTACACAATATCTGCCGCCAGCTCTAAAAAAAACCCCAAAGGCCTGCATTATTTTCCGTGTATGAGTGTCTTTGCCTGCATACATATATATATATATATATACAGTATCGAATGCCTGATGCCTGAGGTCAAAAGAATATGTGTGGTCTTCTGGAACTGGAGTGAGTTACAGACAGCTATGGGCCACTATGTGGGTACTGGGGACAAAACCTGGGTCCTCTGCAAGAGCAGCCAATGGTCCTAACCACTAAGCCATCTCTCCAGCCCTGCTTTCTTTAATTGAACATTATATATACCATGGACATTATCTATATAGATAGATAGATATAGATATAGATATATAGATATTATAAATACTCAATTTCCCAATTCTCCTCAACCCTCCCAGGGGACTTACACATGCTAGGCAAGTACTGTGCTACTGAGTAACACTCCCAAATCTTCATCATTTTTTATAACTACTTCATACTTAGTGGAATGGGTATGCCATCATTTAGTAATTTATTTTTACTTCTCTTGGTGGAATCCACTTTATTTAAATTTTTGTCTTTGTTTTTATTTTTTTCTGGAGGAATAGTGAATATACTAATCTGTCTTTTGTATATTCCTGTGTTTTGGTTTTGTGATCCAGGTTTCTTTTGTGATCTTAGGCATCCAAGAGTGAGACTGTCAGGTTAAGTGTATGTACTTTTATTTATTTCATTAAGTAGTGCATGGGTGTTTCCAGTCACCCTCAGTGGTAGAAGTAGGCTTTTCTTCTTTTCTGTTGCCGTCTAGGCAGTGAGAAGCAGTGTCTAACATTTCATGCCCACTGGTGTCTTTCTGGGAGCAGTTCCTCTTCTTGCTTCCTCCTATTTATGCATCTTTCCCTCACTTGATAAGTGAGCTGGGTTTTTCTCCATTCTGAGTTCTCTTTTTTTTTTTTCTTTTTTGTTTTTGTTTTTGTTTTTTTTCTTCAAGACAGGGTTTCTCTGTGTAGCCCCTGGCTGTCCTGGAACTCACGCTGTAGACCAGGCTGGCCTCGAACTCAGAAATCCGCCTGTCTCTGCCTCCCAAGTGCTGGGATTAAAGGCGTGCGCCACCACCGCCCAGCTCCTTCTGAGTTCTTTATATTGTTATTAACCTTTCTAGTATATTGGTTAGGTTGAGTTGTTTTTGTCTGTTATGTTTTGTTTTTCTGAGCTCTGCCCTGTAGACCAGGCTGGCTTTGAACGCAGAGATCCACCTGTTTCTGCCTCCTTAGTTTATACTGGGATTAAAGGTTTGTACCACCACCTGGCTTCCTCTCTCTCCCTTTCTCCCTCCCCCCACCTAGTCAGTCAATCTCTCCCTGTCTGTCTGTCTGTCTGTCTCTCTCTTCCCTTTCTCCCTCCCTCCCCCAGCTTCTCAATCTCTCTCTCTTTCTCTCAATGGCTTCTAAGTTTACTTACTTGGAAAGGACTTTCTAAGCCTTAAGATTTTATAATTATTCTTAATATTTTCATTTTTCTTTGAGACATTCCCTGGTGTGCTTGGAACTCATTATGCAGACCAGGGTGGTGAACTTAAGTACTGGTTAGTATTAAAGGCACTCTCCATTACTCTTGCTGGGTTTGATCTTTGGATCTACCATTCACCTGATATTTTCTTCATTGGATATAAAATAGGCCATCTGATCTACCCTTTCTTTTTCCTACTGACTAATCAATTGTGGTATCCCCACTGTTACTAGCTAAAGCGCCTGTTGTTGTGGTGCGGTAGGATTTTAACTGCTGCTCTAAGTGTGGCATTGGGTGTCTGCTGTCACAGCCGTCTCAGCTTCAGGAGTTGTAGGGGGACTAAAGTATATCTGCCTTACTGTCTTAACTTTTACTCTTTCATTTTTGTTTCAGGGTCAGAATGGCTCTAAAAATCCCTTTGTTGTGGTTTGAATATATAATAATTGTAGTATCTGGCTAGTACCATATGGTTCCTATCTGGAAGTCCTCTATGAGGAATGAAAGTGTGTCAGTCTTCCCCATCCCCTAATTCTTTTTTTCATGCAGTGTCTCAGTATAGATCCCTAGCCTGGAACTTGATGTGTAGACCAGCTGGTCTTGAACTCAGAGATCCACCTCTCTCCACCTTGTAAATGTTTGGAATACAGGTGTGGCCACCACACCTAGTTTAGAGAGTTTTAGATAAACTGGGCGTGGAGATGCATGCCTTTAATTCCCAACATTTTGGAGTATAGCTTTAAGTGCAGTGAGGTTCTTCTCATTTAATAAGAACTTGTACTGTTTCATTGGATCCCCTCTAAGAACACCTGTTGTCTTAACTTCAAATCTGTTTTTGTTGTTGTTGGACAAGGTTTCCGTATGTAACTTGACTGTGTAGACCCGACTGGAGCTCACAGGCATCCTCCTGGGGTTAGAGGGAAGCACCACCACGCTTGGCTGCTGTTCATTTTTTACTTTTATTTGTTTTTTAAAATATATATCTTCTAAATGATCCTTTTTTCTTTTTTTAGATTTATTTTTATTTATCTGATGTATTGAGAACACTGTCACTGTCTCCAAACACACCAGAAGAGGTTGTGAGCCACCATGTAGTTGCTGGGAATTGAACTCAGGACTTCTGGAAGAGCAGTCAGTGTCCTTAAATGCTGAGCCATCTCTTCAGCCTCCTTGTTCATTTTTGAAAAAAAAAAAAGAAAAAGAAAAAACATTTCTTTTGCCCAGTGTGTTGGTGAATTGCTATAAACCCAGGCCTGAGGATCGAGAATTTCAGGCCAGTCGGAACTACAGTGCATTGTAGGCCCACAAAAGAAAACTAATTAGTAAAGATCTTGCCATGCAGCCCAGGGTATCCTGGGATTTGCGAAGCCTTTAACTTGGCAAGTACTGGGATGGATATCAGGTGTGCACTGCCATGCCAGTCTCTGCACTCCACTTTTTTTCAGCATTGTACAGTGCGTCTGTCCCTGTTCCTGCAGCAACCATCTCACTCCGTAGCACACCATCACAACTTCCCTTCCTCTGTGCACTTGTGTGGGCCTGGTTGGGTTTGTTCTTGAGACACTCTCACTATGTAGTCTCACTATGCTGGCCTGGAGCTGACCTTCTTCAGCCTACCTATGCCTGGCTAGGTTTTGCTTTTGTTTTTAAACTCAGAGCCTTGGTTGGCCTTGGGCTGGTGTTACCGGTGTGTGGTACGACTCCAAGCTAGATATGTTTGTTTAACAGGGGTTCATGTCACTGACTCCTGGTCTGCCGACTGCTTTATCACTGGTATGTTCTGCTAGCTGTTTGTTGGCTTACTTTTCCCTTCACAGATAGACCCCAAGTGGGAGATAAACCCTTTCTGTTGTTGACTTTAACAGAGGTGGGGGCAGGGGAGGGTGCTGCTTTGAGGGCTGAGCTCCTAAGTTCCCACTGCCTCTGATAGCTTGGTGACTTAAACCCTCCTAAACCCATCATGCCCTCTGCCAAAGTGTTCTTTACTCTTGTTCTCCAAATGGATGAAAGCTCCCTGACTGTTTAGTATTGACAAATGGGGTGGCCTCTTAAGTTTTCCGAGAGCATAAGCTCCATAGTTTTAGAGATGTGATGGTAATGAGGCTCTTGGGGACTGACTCACTAACCAAACTCTCTGGAGACTGACTTGAAAATCCATATGCAGGGTTATTAATTTACAGTAGAGGATATACCTATAGAGATGAGGCCCTCTCATCTGCTCAATAAGAAGGATCTTTGCCTTGTGAAGAATTAGGCAAGGAAAGTTGGGTGTGGCCCAGAGATAGACAGCAGCCCTCATTCTGTGGTCTTCTCTTTCCCTAGTGCTTCTGTCTTCCGGTGCTTTATTCCTGTTCCTTTTTGAGATAGCCTTGATATGTAGCCCAGGTGAGCCCTGACCAGTCCTCCCACTCCAGCTTCCTGCTGTTGGGATTACAGGTATGCACCTGGATGCTCAGCTTGGGTTTAACATTTTCTTTTCTTTCTGCCTGTGATGTGCGCGCTCTTGTTCACTCGCTCACTCTCTCTCTCTGTGTCTCTCCCTCTCTCTCTCTCTCTCCCTCTCTCTCTCCCTCTCTCCCTCTCTCTCTCTCTCCCATCTTTGTATGTAGACTTGACTGGCTGAAACAACATATACCATGCTGGCCTAAAAATCCCAGAAATCTGCCTGGCTCTGCCCCCCAAGTGCTGGAATTAAAGGAGTGTCCAGCTTTGGATTTTTTTTTGGTTTTGGTTTTGGTTCCTCATGGCTTCCCCAAAAGAGTCATTTCAAGTTCAGTCCAGATCTCACTGCTAGTGAATTCATTGTCCATATAATGACCTCATGTCCAACAGAACTATCTGGGGCTAGGGGTGTAGCTCAATTAATAGTGTTTGCCTAGCATCATGAAGCCCTGGGCTCCATCCTCCACCCCACATAGGTGTGGCACACTTATAATCCCAGCTCCAGGGAGATAGAGGCTAGAGGAGCAGACATTTAAAGTCATTAGCTGCAGATTGAGTTGAAGGGCACCCAGGGCTACTTGAGACCCTACCTCAAAAAGGAAAAGAAATCTTACAAGTATATAAATTTTTGGCTTTAATTATGCATATTGTTTCAAATGTTATGGTTTTGTCAGTAATTCAGTATGAACTTTTAATTTTTTATTTTAAAATAACAGCATGTATTATTTGTACAAAATATTGAATTTGTCATGACATTTTCTCTTGTATACAGTTGACTTCAATCATATTCACACATCTCTTTTTTTTTTTTAGAGATTTATTTTTATTATCTTAATTATATGCATGAGTTTCGGGGGTGGTGGTGGCTATATACACATGAATGCAAGTGCCCAGAGGCCAGACACACATCTCTTTCTTTCTTTTTCTTTTTTTTTTTGAGATGGGGTGTTGGGGAAGAGATCTTTCTGTCCTTCTGCCTCAGCAACCTAAATGCTGAGATTGCAGGCATTTACCAACATGCCCACCTTGGCAAAGAGAAGTTTTGAGTAGACTTCTCTGTATTTAGATCACTGCAGGAGTAGCATCACTAGATTATTTACATGTGTAGAATTTTTAGATATATTTTTATGTTTTCTTGTTTTATGTAAGGTAGATCTCAACCTAAGCTGGCCTGGAACTCCTTATTACGTCTGGAATTCACAATCCTTCTTTAGTCTCTGGAGTGATACTTAGAGAGTTCATAGGCATATACCACCATGCCCAACACTTTAAAGCTAATCCCAAGTTATACTATGACCAATAAGTAATACAAACTTGCTTAGGGAATAAGGGTTAATCCTCAAGGCAATCCTTTGAGGCCCTTATTGTTCCTATTTATAGGCAAAGGAAATGAGGCTCAAAGAGGCTGAAGTATAAACGTGGGGGAGTCGGGGTACCTTTGATTTCACAAAATGTTATACATGTTTGAATTTTTATTCAGATTATCGCTATTACACCCAACTACCTTACATTTAATATACTCAGGGTTAGATGGGTATGAAAAAATATCTCTTGAAAATTCAAAGAAACTATAAGGAGAAAATTAATATTTACTTAAAAATAGCAGCCTGTAGACTTGCTTCATCACCCACTGTAGCTGTCTACATATCCTACAGTTTTGTAAAATTGTACATAATTCACATTTAGAAGTCAGGAATCCTAGTAATTCATGGTTTATTTCCTTTACCCTCTGACAATCATCATCATATCCTGTCATTCTTTTTTTTTATATTTATTTATTTCATTTTATATGAGTACAATGTCGCTGTCTTCAGATACCAGAAGAGGGTTTTGGATCTCATTACAGATAGTTGTGAGCCACCTTGTGGTTGCTGGGAATTGAACTCAGGATCTCTGTATACCCATTGGTGACCCCACCAGGCTCTAGCAGATAGTGCCAGTTCAGAGGTCACACAGGTGGCCCTGGTTAAAATAAATGGGTCACAAAACAAAAGTCATGTGAAAAACACTGCTAGGGAGGAGTGTGAGATTCCGTTAGGAGGTAAGTCTGGGGGGACGAGTCAGGCTGGATTAGGCACATAGATGAAATATCAGAGCAGATAAAAACAAGTCAAATGTGAACTCACTCTGTCTAGTTCTCCTGCTTGTATCTGCCTGCCCTCAAATAATCTGCAAGGCAGTTGTCTGTTAGATACCACTTTCTATATATATAATTTTTTTAAAAAAAGATTTTATTTATTTTTTGTATGTGAGTACACTGTAGCTGTCTTCAGACACACCAGAAAAGAGCATTTATTTGGGGCCTGGAGAGATGGCTCAGTGATTAAGAAAACTGGTTGCTTTCCCAGAGGTCCTAAGTTCAATTTCCAGCACCCACAAGGTGGCTCACAATTGTCTGTAGCTCCAGTTCTAGGGGAATCTGACACTCACACATATATACATGCAGGCAAAACACCAATGCACATACAATAAAAATAAAGTAAAAATCATAAAAAAAAATATATTTTATCTCTTTAACATGTGTGTGCGCCAAGTTCCTTGAGTGCAGGCGCCTAGAGGCCAGAGAGGACATCTGATTCCCTGGAGCAAGAGTTACATTGTGAGACACCTGATGTGGAAGCTAGGAACTGAGCTCACACATGTTGGTCTTTTGGTGGACCCATAATTAATTCTATTTATTAATTCTTTTTGTTTTAAAAAGGTAAAACAAAAAAAGTGAGAGACTAGAGAGATGGCTCAGTGATTAAGAGTGCTTACTGCTCTTTCGGAGGACCTGCGTTCATTCTCAGCACCCATATTGGCTAGTTCACTGCTGAGTATAAGCTCAGCTCCAGGGGGGATTCAGGCTTCCTCAGGCACCTGCCCTCACACACCCACACACCCACCTGTACACTGCTCTTTGTTTGTTCTGTTTTCCAGACAGTTTCTGTATGCAACAACCCTGGCTATCTTGGAATTTGATCTGTAGATCAGGCTGGGCTTTTCTAAGAGACCACCCAACCCCTGCATTCAACTGCTGGGATTATATCACACCCTGCTAAGATACCTACATTGTTTTTTGACACTTACTTTTTTTTTAAAGATTTATTATTATTATAAATGAGTACATTGTAGCTGTCTTCAGACGCACCAGAAAAGGGCATCAGATTTCATTATGGGTGGTTGTGAGCCACCATGTAGTTGCTGGGATTTGAAATCACGACCTTCGGAAGAGCATTCGGTGTTCTTACCTGCTTGAACCATCTCACCAGCCCGACACCTACTTTTTAAAAAGTAAAATCTTATTTTAAAAAACACCTTCCAATTAGAGAGAAAGAGAGAGAGAGAAACCCTGTTTCAAAACAAAACATTAAAAGGTGTTGGGGGTTCGTTTCTGGAGAGATGGTTCAGTGGTTAAGAACACTGAGGACCAAGATTCAAGTCCCCGCAGTCATAATTGAGAATCAACCATTTGTAATGTCAGTTCCAGAGGATCTGATGCCCTCTTTAGGCCTTTAGGTACCAGACATACATGTGATGCGCAGACATATTCAGGTAAGTTACACAAATGACAAATAGAAATAACTGGGGCAAGCTGGAAGGTGGTAGTGCGAACCTTTAATCCCAAAATCTAGAAGGCAGAGGCAGGCAAATCTGAGTTTGAGGTCAGCCTGGTTTATAAAGTGAGTTCCAGATCAGCCAGGGCTACACAGAGAGACTCCATCTCAAAAAAACCAAAGATAGAGTAGGTTAGGGTAGGTAGGTAAGTAAGTAGACACATAAAAATAAAATGTGGAAGAAATGGCTCAGCAATAGAAAGCACGTACTGCTCTGGGAGTGGATCCAGCTTGGTCTCCACCACAACTGCCCACGACTCCAACTCACCTGTCTTTGGTGTACCTGCACTCACACATGTACAATTAAAAATGAACTCTATCTTAGACTAAAAGGAACACTGCCAGTTAAAGGAGCTGCCTTTGCCAACAGATTGCGTTTTGTCTTCAGTCTTCTGTGCTGTGCTTTTGCCATCCCCCTCTCCTCCAGATCTTTCCTGTTTTTCTATGATCTTACCTGCTAGAAAGTCTTCTATCAGTGGACGAATGTAGCTGGTCTCTGTGGAACAGTCAGCACTGTCCTCCCTCACCTTTGAACTTATAATTGTTGCATGAAACTGTTCTAGTTCCAGGACAGATGCCTTGTCCAGCCTAGCATAGCATCAATGGTCTCTACTGCTGCCTTTACATAACTCTAATTAAGGGTTTCCATTCCTCTGTCACCCACTCTTGGATACCTTATACTTTGATATTCTTGGACCTGGCAAGTGACTGAATATTCTCTAGTTTGGTTTGGTTTTGGTGATTTCAAGACAGGGTTTCTCTGTATAGTCCTGGCTGTCCTGGAATTCACGCTGTAGATCAGGCTGGCCTCAAATTCAGAGATCCACCTGCCTCTGCCTCCTGAGTGCTGGGATTAAGGGTATACCACCATCATCAGGCTACAGTCTTACCAGTTATAATAAAAGTTCTTCTCAGAGACGGCCAAAATCCAAACTGATGATTACATGACAGACATGAAGTCACATTACTACTAACAGTGTTAATCAGAATTGAAGTATTTTTAAATTTTTATTTTGTTTGTTTGTTTGTTTGTTTTGAGACATGTTTCAGAGTGTATTTCTAGCTAGCTAGTGTGGAACTTGCTATGTAGAGCAGGCTGGAATGCAATTTGGAGATAATACCGGTATCTGCCTTCTACGTGCTAAGATTAAAGGCATGTAGACTTTTTTTAACTTTTTAACGTTACATTTATTTGTGTATGGGGTAAGATTTGCAAAGGTACCAAAATGGCTACTTGGAGGTCAGAGGACAGTTTGCTGGAATTGATTCTCTCCTTGTACCAATGTGCCCTTGAGGATCAAACTAAGGTGCCAGACTTGGTGCCAGGCGTCCTTTACCCACTGAGATCCCCTCACCATCCCTTGTTGATTTTGAGTTTATAAATTCTGATTCAAGGTCACTAAAATGAATGTAAACTACCATTGATTCTTTGTCTTTGCTTTGATTTGGGTTTTTGTTGGAGAGGATGAGGTCTCCTTTGTATATCAAACTGACCTCAAACCTACCTGCTTCTACCTCAAAAGTGCTGGGTTTAAGTGCACTGCCATACCATGAATTTTTTTTTTAAGGTTCATTTTATTTTTATTTGTATGAGTGCTTACCCTTATATATATATATATGTACTACATGTGTGTCTGTGCTTGAAGAAGGCAGGAGAGGGGGCCAGGTCCCTAGAAACTGGAGGTGAGCACTAGGAGCTGAGCCCAGGTTCTCAGTTCGTTTGTTCGTTTGTTCGTTCGTTCGTTCCTTCCTTCCTTCCTTCTTCCTTCCTTCCAAGATTATTTATTTATGTATATGAATACACCGTCACTCTATTCAGCACACTAGAAGAGGGCATTGGATCCCATTATAGATGGTTGTGTGCAACCACCATGATGTGGGTGCTGGGAATTGAACTCTGAATCTCTAGAAGAGCAGTCAGTGCTCCTGAAGCTGGGCCATCTCTCCAGCTCTCATTTTTTGTTAGTTTATGATGCCTTTTCCTGCCTAGCATGCATAAAGCTGAGTTGGACCCTTGTACAACATAAAGCCAGGTGCGACGACATATGCATATAATCCTAACTGAAGTCCATGTGGGATACATGAGACCATGTCTCACAAAAGGAAACATTTGGAGGCTGGAGAGATGGCTCAGCTTCTTCAGGAGCACCAACTGCCCTTCCAGAGATTCCCAGTTCAGTTCCCAGCAACCACACGGTGGCTCACAACCATCTGTAATGGGATCTGATGCCATCTTCTGGTGTGTCTGAAGACATCTACAGTGCATTCATATACATAAAATAAATAAAATCTTTTGGGAAAAAAAGGAAGCATTGGAGCAGTCAGGTGGCTCAGCTGGTAAAACACACTTGCAACCCAGGCTGTTGACCTGAGTTCCATCTCCTGTGATCCACATTCTAGGAGAAAAATGATTTCTACAAGTTGCTCTCCATGTGTAAACTCTGGCACTTGTACATACTCACAAAATAAGTAAATGAATATACTAAAAGTTACAGTGAAATATTATATTAGGTAATGACACTGACCACCAAGCCTGAGTTATTTCCCTGGAACTCACATAGTGGAAGGAGAGTGCCAACTCCACAGGTTTAAAACTCTGACCTTCACATGCATGCATCCTGTGGCATACCCTCCAAATAAGTTTGTTTTGTTTTAATCTTTTAAGTAAAGGGAAATATCAATAAAAATGACCTTAGAAATAAGCTTATGGAAATTTTCATCTGAAGCACCTCAGAAAAATTGTTTTTATGTATTACAAAATGTGACATTTGAACTGGCTCTAATACTTTTGCAGATCTTTGTAGAGTTTGATGGCTGTAACTGGAAGCAGCATTCCTGGGTAAAGGTTCACGCTGAAGAAGTGCTTGCACTTCTGCTGGAAGGCTCACTTGTTTGGGCTCCCCGGAAGGACCCCGTCCTTCTACAGGGCGCCCGAGTCCCAGTTGCACAGTGGCCAGCCCTGGTGAGTAGCTTTATTTTCATCTTTACTTGTTTCTTTTATTAGGTAGTTTGCAGACAAGATCTTATGTACTCCAGATTGGCTTCCAAAGCACTGTGTAATCCAGGTTGGCCTTGAATTTATCCCCCTGCCTCTGCCTTCCAGGGTTGGATTACACGTGTGTGCCAGCCTGGTTCTTACCATGCGAGTGATTAAACCCACAACTATACATATGAGGCCAGCACTTTCTCCATCTGCAGAAAGGCTTTGTTTGTTTGTTTTTTCTGTTGTTGTTTTATTTTCTTTGTTTTTATGGTATTGGGTATCAAATCCAGGGCCTCCCAGGGCCTTTTTCATACTAGGCAAGTGGAATTGTGAAATCTACATGCTATGTCCTTAACAGACTTTTATTTCTAAAGTTACCAAAGCAAAAATTCAACAGATCTTTTCTTCCTGTGCTCTGAAGAAAGGCTTGTTTGTTTGTTTTGTTTTGTTTTTCTAGATAGGATTTTTTTTTGTGTAGACCTAGCTATCCTGGAACTCACTCTGTAGACCAGACTGGCCTTGAACTCAGAAATCCCCCTGCCTCCACTTCCCAAATGCTGGGATTAAAGTCATGCACCATTATACCTGGCTTATTCCAGTGACTGATAAATCTCACAGAGGTTTCAAGAGATATAGAGATAAATGTAACTTGTGTATCGGGGGATCTTCCTTGACCATCTCCCAAGTGCTAGAAATATAGTACACCTTCACTACAACTTACTCTGGACTTTTATAGTGTAGCCCTTAGGAAGCCTAGTATGATTTGTCAGATCCCTCGTGACAATTTCTTGTTGCACATCCTTTTTAGATGGTAAGAGCGTTAAAGCCAGGTATAGTGGCTCAGACTAATCAATAATTTCAGCATTTGGGTGGCTGAGGAAGTAGGATTGCTTCAAGTTCCTGGCCTGGTCTGTAGTGTGAGATCTGACCCAAAAACCAAACAAACCAAAATTAGGAAATATGGAGCAAACTGTTGTTTCATTTGTCTGTGTGGTATTATTTGAGGAGCAAAGGCTATGTTGAAAAACGTTTGCAAGGACTTGTCCTTCAGCTTCTTTGTTCACTAGGATGAGAAGAGTATTCATGGGTGCTTTCTCTGAAGCTAAAGATTAATTGAGCTGTTATCTAATCAATGTCCTGTCATTGTGCTTCACAGACTTTCACCCCCCTAGTAGATAAGCTGGGTTTGGGGTCTGTGGTGCCAGTTGAATACCTTGTGGATCGAGAGCTTCGTTTCATGTCGGATGCTAATGGGTTGCATCTGTTCCAGGTACTTGGCATGTGCTCCATCTAGTCTTGGGCTTAAGATTTACCTCCTTGCCAACTTCCTTGTTGATTCAAATACGGGGATTTACTGTTTTCTTTTAGCATTGCTTTGCTTCCTTTAATAAATTACCCTGTGCATTTTGAAGTTTTCTGCTTCACATTCAGTACATTCAGTGACTGGAGCTTCTTTTCTCTTTTGCATATTCTTCCACACAGTCTAAAGCCACCCAGGACTTAAAACTACCATGATTCTGAGGGTTTCTTCAGAAAAAAAAAGATGGCTCTGGGGTTCAGCAGTTCAGAGTACTTGCTCTCCCAGAGACCTTGAGTTTGGTTCCTATCAATCCATCCTCAGGCTTATACTGCCTGTAGCTCCAGCTGGAGGGCAACCAGTGCACTGCCTCTGAGGATACCTGCACACGTTATATACATACATACAAAATAAATATCTGCATACACAATAGAAAAGAGCCTTCTCTCTGATGGCTTTTGATACAGCTCACGCAGCTGGACCCTAGTGGGGCTTCCATTCACTTTAGCAAGTGAGCGGGAAAGGGTGAAGTTTGGTTCCCGCAGCATGAAGTGACTCCAGTTTCAGAGGATTTAATACCATCTTCTGACCCCTGAGGGCACTGCATGCACATGCTTGTAAGGGCTATCTGAAAGTTTAAAATTGTAAAGATTTTACTCTTCCTTCTCTTCTCTTCTCTTCTCTTCTCTTCTCTTCTCTTCTCTTCTTTTCAAGTACATTGTTGCTGTCTTCAGACACACCAGAAGAGGGCACCAGATCCCATTACAGATGGGATCTGTACAGTTGTGAGCCACCATGTGGTTGCTAGGAATTGAACTAAGGACTCCTGGAAGAGCAGTCAGTGCTCTTAACTGCTGAACCATCTCCCAGCCCCCAAATTTTAGTCTTGCATTGAGAGACCAGTATTCCCTAAACTGTGTTCTATGTTTTATCAATGATAGTTTCTTTGTTATTCTTTCTCACCAAGAAAAATCCTTACTTTATTCATCTCTATACTCCATGTGCAAGTGTGTGCTTGTGTTAAAGACCTTTTTAGTGTGTAATTTTTCTTATCTAGTTAAGTTTTATTGCCATTCATTTTAACATCCAGGTGTTTGCTTTTATCTCTACCAGATGGGAACAGATGTTCAAAACCAGATTCTTTTAGAACATGCTGCATTAAGAGAAACAGTTAATGCTTTGATCAGTGACCAAAAGCTACAAGAGATTTTCAGCCGAGGTAAGAACAAGTAGTTTTCTGTCCTTGGACTCCAGATCAGTGTTGATAGAGACAATGCAGCACCATGCAGCTTTAAATATTTTCCCTGGTCTTCCTTTTTTTGTGTAAAGTTTTGATTATCTGTAGTTAGCTATAGTTCTAGAATCAACTGAAAAAATAGCCTCTTACTCAGACTGTTATGTTCAGGGACCCTAGGAGTTCTACTTTGTGACTTTCTGCCATTGGATAGAGGGTTTAGCATATGAAGTTCCCAGTTTTCCACTAGTTAATTGTGCCAACAAATACAGCACCTCTATCTCTTCCTTCTGCATTTCATAACACAACGTTTTGTTGTATTTTCTTAAGAGTTTATCAAGGAGGAGTTTGTTTAAGACAGAGGCTCCTGCCTTTAAAGAAAACTATATTTATACTTACCATGTGCAAACACCAGCAAGTGTTTGCATAAAGCAATTCATTCAAGACCTCTTGTACGTTAACAACAGGATATAGGGGAAGTATATGCTAGAAGTCATTAGCAGTAAAGAGTGTCTGTAAAACACAAAGTCCTGGGTCCCATCATTTCAGTTGAACTTTCCACCCAAAGGATTTGAAACGGAGGTGGCAGGACGTTAACCGTCACCTACCATCGCCATGGCTGTTCTGTCTAGCACATTCAGCTTAGTGGCTTGCTTTGAAGCTTAGGCTAGCCTTTGAGAGCCTTTTTCTTTTTTTATAGATTGAGAAAAAATTGGGCTTGGGAGATTCTTTAGAAATAGAAGTGTATGAAAGTTTAGGAGAACTCAGTTTCATTTTTGTGCTAAGTATGGAAAACTAGACTTGCTCCTTTCCATTCTGCACTGAAAATACTAGGTTTTTAATCTCATTTACATAGTTATGAAATACAGCCCAGCCCAGAACATTCTGTTGTGATTGGTCTCCCCTTTAGGTCCCTATAGTGTCCAGGGCCACAGAGTCAAGGTCTACCAACCTGAAGGAGAGGACGTATGGCTATGCGGCGTTGTGAGCCGTCAGGACTCGGTCACCCGTCTCATGGAAGTGTCTATAACTGAGGTGAGGCTTATTCTAAAAGAATTCAGTAAAGCATTGCCTTACTGAAATGACTTAAGAACACAACTACCTCAGCGTATAATCCGCAGGAAGACCGGATTCTATTTCTGCCTGTTTTCTTCATTACTGTGTCTGCTGTTGTGAGTTAGAGGTAAAGATGCAAAAACCCCATTGGCTTCCTAGCTTTGGGGTAATGTCTTTGAAAGCACTTTCATAAGCCTCGTTTTCCAGCACTCTGAAAGTGTTAATCCCACCTAAGGAGATTAAAGACTATTGCCCAAATTCTTTGGTCAGATTATTTAGGCTTTATTTTTTTGTCATACAGGGCTATCTCCCTAAAGTGGGAGGGTTGAGAAAATAGCATTGAACATAGGAGAAGTTAGGGATTATATAGCCCCCCAAACTGTAAGGCTTTGAGGTTTCTAAGAATTAGGGAGTTTCCAGAGGAATTTTGGTTATGTAGGAGCTTGGCTGAAGATTTCAAAATTACTGGGCAGAGCATCTTATCATAGTATGTTCAAGATTCAAGTCAACTTCGTAGGGTTGGGACATGCCAAATTCCAGAAATAGGTTAAAACACAGTCAAGCTGAAACTCAGCAGCACTCAGGCTGGTCCATGAGAAGCTTAGGTAGATGGATCTTAAAGAGAAAAAAGAATTAAAGTTATGTATGTGTGTACACTATGTGCCTAATGTGCCCACAGAAACCAGCAGAGAATGGGATTTCCTTGGACTGAAGTTCCAGACAGCTATGATTTACCATGTGGGCAGTGGGTAAGCCCAGTGTCAGCCCAGGTTCTCTGCTCTGAAGGAGAAGCAAAGTCTCTTATCCACAGAGCTGTCACTTTCCTTCAGTCCCCACCACAGACATTTTTTTTTTTTAATTTCAAGTAATATACATATGTGTAAAGTGGACAACAAAAACTGCCACTTCCCCAAGGAGCTATGACTCCCACAGTGGGGCTATCAAATTTTCCATTTCTGCCTAGCATTTTCTATGTGTATGTCCATGATAGATTTTTATTTATATTAGTTGTATAAGTTATACATTAGTGACTGGTATTATATGGTACATTCATCTTTGGAACATAATTGTATGTTTGTTGTGTTATATATATGTCAGTATAGACACTTAAAACTTGATTCATCCTTAAAATACAGGTATACTCTAAGTGAATATATCATATTTTAGTCTAAAATTGGGGACTTTTAAATTATGTTGAGTATTTTGACTAACAGCTATGGCACAGTTAGCACAGTTAAACAGTCCTTCACAGATGTTATTTATAAGAATGAACTCCTTGGTGTGGGGAGAAAAGACGGCTCAGCGTAAAAAGCACTCAGTGCTTGAGTTTGGTGCCTGGCAGCTGTGTTGAGTGGCTCAAATCTGTTTGTAGCTCAGTTAAAAGGGATCCTACATTCTCTTCTGGCCATTTGTACTCATGTACACATACCCACACACAAAAACAGTTGTACATATAATTAAAAATAAGTCTGTCAAAAATAGTAAATTCCGTGGTGTAAAATTGCTAGGTCAAAGAAAATACAATAAATTTGTACTTAGATCACATTGTCCCACTCCCAAAGTTTTTATTTTTTCTCTAATAGTTGAGTGCCTCTTTTAATGATTGTTGGCTTAGAGATATAGAAATTTAAATGAATATTCCTAAAAGGATATACCTAGATCTTAAACTCAGTCAGTTCTTTAATTTACTAACTTAACAAGTATTAATGTTTGCACTATTGTAGATGTCATTTCCAATATTGTTATTGGAGATCACTCTTCTTAGGAAGTTTTCCATCTTGTAGAGAATTAAAAATAAATAAATACGTATATTGTTGAGGAACGTGTATAATATTATATCTTAGTTGTCAAGGTATTAAATATCTTTTTTTACTGTTTTTTATGTGTTCTGCTTTCCTGCTACCATAGACTGGTGAGATCAAGTCAGTAGATCCCAGACTCATCCATGTGATGCTGATGGATAATTCGACACCACAGAGTGAGGTATAGTAATAGAGTCTAAGTAGATTCGTGAGCTTGTATTAATTATTGTTATGTTATGTGGATTTCTTGTATCTGTGTTTTCCATGGCTACCCTTAAGCTATTCAGCTCTGCCATTTTTTTTCCTGTTTACTATATGATTTGTCTAGTTAAGAGAGGACATGTTCTATGAAAAAAACCTAGTTTGAGCAAGCCCTTTTAATTAAAGCAGTGTCTCTTATTAATTGTGATAAGCCATGGTCTCTTTCTTCTTATAGTCTACTAGGACAAGTTTAATAGCTAGTTAATACTGGGATAAACAATGCTAATAAGAGGAAGTAGAGGAAGAGCTGTGTCTTCTCTAGCCCCAATCAGGTCCATTGCATTCCAAGGCAGTCAGAAATTTTGTATTTTGTACTGGAATCAAATCAAACAAATGCCCAGTTCAGTACTGCACACACAGTGGTTTGTTTTATAATTACTGTGAACCAGGCCAGCTCTTGGTTCCTTCAAAATTATCATAAATGTACAAAAAATTTTATGTTGGGACTAGAGTGATGGCTCAGCAGTTAAGAGCACTGACTGCTCTTCCAGAGGTTCTGAGTTCGATTCCCAGCAACCACATGGTGGCAACAACCATCTATAATGAGAGCTAACATGCTCTTCTGGTGTATCTGAAGGCAGCTACAATGTACTCATATAAATAAAATAAATAAATCTTTTTTTAAATGTATGTTAAAAATCTGCTTGAGCTAGCTAGACATGACAGTGAACTCAAATAACCTGAGCACATTGATGCTGAGGCTAGAGTGTCAGGAGCTCAAGGCCAGCATGGTCTACTTGAGGCCCCAAAAGACAAAACAACAGCCATAGTCCTTACAATAACAACACTTCTGTAAATGTTACTCTCTCCATCTCACTGGATAAGTGTGCACTCCTTATTTTTCTACTGAGACGGGATCTATGTGTGTCTGGTGCCCACTCTATGCAGATCGGGCTGGCTTCAAACTCCAAGATCGCCTGCTTCTGTCTCTCAAGTGTTGGGCTTAAAGTTTTATGCCATCATGCACCACTGTTCAGTTATTCTTGTTGAAACAAGATCAGAAGGAACCAGGTTAAATCTAATAGTTCTTTAGTTATATTACCATGAACAGGATAAGCTCTTACTGTGTGTGCATGACTGAGGATGCCCATTGCTTTAATGATGTACTTAGCTCTCCTATTGTTCCTTTCTAGAGTTCATTTGTTTTCTTAAGTACTTAGTTGGTACTGCTCTGTTGGTGAGATAAAACTGGAGAGCTGTATAGGTCTCACTGCCCTATGCTGTCTGCTCACATTGATTGTTTAGGGAATGGTAGGAAACTGCTCTGAGCGAGGTCTGTTGGAAACTGATCTGTGCTAGTTAGCTGCGGATACTGGCTCTTTCTTGGCTTGTCATGGTGTGACACTATTCTTGACTAACGAAGTGCAATTATTGTTGCTACTGTACCAAGTTTTATAATAACCCTTTTTAGACGTCCAAGATCAGTCCACTCATGTCTGTGACTGGGGATGAGGAAGAGTGTGATTGAATGAACAAGAAAGACTGTATATCAGTGAACATTCATCTGCATTTAGACTGAAAATTTGCAGAATAGTTTTAAATGAGGATGAAATAAAAACAATGTCCAACAAAGTATTTCCAATTCTTGAATAAAAGATTTGGGAAACATAGATAATATTACCAGAAATATGATAGGTACTTAGTCATGAAGAGTATGCTATTATTTATTTATACCTGTTACTTATCTCTGTGGAAACCTGGGTAATATTACCAGAAGTGTGGGTGAGATGGAAGTAAGTCTGGAGCTTTCTTTCGGTTTTTAGGGGTTTACAAGAGGGAGAGACGGTGCATAGGTTAAGAGCACTGGTTGGTCTTGTGAAGGTCCTGGGTTTAGTTCCCAGCGCACACTTGCTGGCATACAACCACCTGGAACTCCAGTTCCATGGGTCAGATTCCCTCTGCTGGCTTCCTAAGGGGTGTGTATTATGTGGTACACATACATAAACTTGGGTAGACATGTAGTATCCATAAAATAAGCCAATCTTTTTTTTTTTTTTTAAATGAGTTTTACAAGAAAATTAAAGGAGGGAAAAAATGAAGTCAGCAAAAAAAGAAAGAAAAATACAGAAATTAGCATGAAGAAAAAAATTTTATTATCTTTTTTGTTGTTTGTTTTGTTTTTCAAGATGGTTTCTCTGTGTGGACCTCACTGTCCTGGTCACTCAGTGGAGCAAGGTGGTCTCCAACTCAGAGATTGTCCTTGCTTCTGCTGGGATTAAAGGCATGCACCACTCCACAGGGCTCCAAGAAATTTTAAAATATTTAAAAAGTTGACATACCAAATATATAATGATCACAGTATAGATATGGATCTGTAAGTATTAAGAGTAGATTGATTAAATGGGGAACACTCACCACTACAAACAATTAGGCTAATATCCCTTCAGTACTCTTGGTGTTTCTGAGTCAGCCTAAACCCTGCTTCTTAGGAATGGCCCTTCAGATCCGGAGCCTCTTAGTTCTGGCTTCTAAAGTCATAAGATGTCATTGGCAGTGTGAAATACTAGTAAGGAGGTTTGTGGCTTGGGCCTGTGTTGATCTGCTTTTTTTTCTCTTTCCTTGACTAATGGTTTGAAGTAAGGTCTGGAAATCAACTAAGTCTGTGTGCAGCTCAAACCTGTAAGGTTCACCTTTCCTTTGCTCATGATTCACTTATTTCTACGAGGTTTTATATTTCAGAACTTGAAATGCAAACTTGTACCAAAAACAGATAAGATGGAGTACCTGTGTAATCCCAGCACTTGTGGACAGAGGCAGGCGCTTGAGTCTGAGGCTAACCTGGGGTCTCCATAGAGACTTTTAGGCTGTGACCATAGTGAGACCCCTGTCTCAGAATAAGTATAAATAAATAAATAAATTTTAACTTTTAAAAACATACTTTTATGTGTATAGCTGTTTTGCCTGCATGTATATCTATGTACTTGAGTATGCCTGGTACTCTTGGATGTGAGGAGAGGGTGTCAAATCCCTTGAAATGGAGTTACAGATGGTTGGAGCTGCTATGTGGATTCTGGGAGTCAAAAGTAGCCAGTGCTCACTGGACAGTGGTGGTGCATGCCTTTAGTCCCAGCACTTGGGAGGCTGAGGCAGGTGGATTTCTGAGTTTGAGGACAGCCTGTTCTGCAGAGTGAGTTCCAGGACAGCCAGGGCTACACAGAGAAACCCTGTCTCGAAAACAAACAAACAAACAAACAAAAAAGTAGCCAGTGCTCTTCCTTCCTTGAGTCTTCTCTCCAGCTCCCACCACCGATAGCCTGGCCCCGAAGAGATGTTTACAGGGGATGCTTTTTCAGAGAACTGGTGTTTCGGAACCAGAACTTATATTAGGCCATTTACAAGTATCTGTAACTCCATCACTAAGGGATCCTGCTCCCGCTTCTGGCCTCTGAAGGTACCTGCATACACATGGCAGACATGTGGATACACATAAATGGAAATTTAAAAATTACAGGACAAATGCACTCCCAGCCTAGCTCTGACAATTTGTTTGGTAGCAAAAATTCCACACATTGTTGAAACTCTCAAAAGAAGAAAAAAATCCTGTGAAGTAGTGTACCTTCTGTACAAGGGTTTGCTAAGGCAGGGAAGCTCCAGTTGCTATGGTCTTGAGTACCGATGTCTGCAAAGGAAGCCACTAGAAGACTGGAACTGTCCAATGTCTTAGAGCAGCAGCAGAGCTGTGCCTGCTCTATACGCTTCTAGGATGGGAAAGCATTAATGCCTAACGGTTTTCACAGGATGGAAGATCCCTTACAATAAACCTTTTTTGAATTTTGTTTTGTAGGGGGGTACCATAAAAGCAGTAAAATCTTCCAAAGGAAAGAAGAAGAGAGAGAGCATAGAGGGGAGAGATGGCCGGAGGAGGAAAAGTGCTTCGGACTCTGGGTGTGACCCTGCTACAAAGAAATTAAAAGGAGACAGGGGTGAAGTAGACAGTAATGGGAGTGATGGAGGTGAGGCAAGCCGAGGGCCCTGGAAAGGAGGTAATGCCAGTGGAGAGCCAGGGCTGGAGCAAAGAGCCAAGCAGCCACCGTCTACATTTGTTCCCCAGATTAACCGCAACATTCGCTTTGCCACTTACACCAAAGAAAACGGCAGAACTCTGGTGGTACAGGATGAGCCTGTAGGTGGGGACACTCCTGTACCTTTCACTCCATATGCTTCAGCCACAGGTCAGACACCTTTGGCCCCAGAGGTTGGTGGAGCTGAAAACAAAGAGGCAGGAAAAACACTGGAACAAGTTAGCCAGGGCATGGTGGCTTCAGCAGCTGTAGTCACTACCGCCAGCTCCACCCCAACCACGGTGAGGATCTCAGACACTGGCCTTGGATCAGGGACTGGGCCTGAAAAACAGAAAGGCAGCTGGTCGCAGGCCTCAGGAGAGGTGAGTTGCTTCAGGGCAGACTGGCAGATTTGGGTTAACTCTTCCACTCTCCTTCATTGCTAATACATTGAAAAATGCCCCAGGAAGGAAGATTTCTGATACAGACTTACATTGTGCTCCCAAAAACTATCAGCTGTTAAAAGTTACCTGACAGTTGAGCTAATTAAAAACCAGTAGACTATTCAATTGAATGAGATGTGAAAAAGATCTGGTGGGGATCTTCTTTTTCAGCTTTAGTTCACATTGTAGCTGAGCCTCTGACTAGGAGTGTGCGAGGCAGAGCTAGTGAACTTTACAGGGTTGAAGATAGTGAACACCAAAACGAGGTTGTGCCAGCCACCATTGCCACTTTCACTTCATTCTCTGATATTTTTCCTCATGGGTAGCCCACTTCCAATCATTTGACATGGTTATAGGTTTTTCTTGCTAGTTTTGTTCTTTTAAAGAGCAGACTATAAAATTTGATAGTCGCAATAGTATCTAGTTTACTGTATATTTAATTTTTTTTATTTGCTAAAGTAGACACTGTAAAAATTAATTGGTGGCTGTTTGGTCACCAGAGTGTTAAGTCATATTTTTCTTTCAAATAGTCTGTTAACTCATATTAGAATATGAAATTCTTGACCTTTAAAAAAATTATAAAATTTGAGTGCTAGAGAGATGGCTCAGCCGTTAAGAGCACTGGCTGTTCTTCCAGAGGACCTAGCTTCAATCCCCAGCACCCACTTGGTGGCCTATAACGGACTGTAATTTTGGTTCAGGGGATCTGACCCCTTCCTCTGCAGGCCTATACATGTGGTACACTGACATACATGCAGGCAAAACACTCACACTCACGGACATAAAAGGAGTTGGATATGATGTCATGTTCTTGTTGTCTCAGCTGATATGGAAACTGAGCAAAGGGTTCATTTGAACTAGGAGTTTGAAACAATTTAGCCTGAGAACTTAAGACTTTGTTACAAAATTAAAAGAAAACCTAAAAAAAAATTGTATACAGAAAAACTACTGTGTGCTAAGTACTGTATATTACATATGAGAACCAGACATGAAGGTGTGCACATACCTAGAGTCACGGCACTCTGGAGGGAGCGGTAAGAAAGCCAGAAAATTCAAGGTTCTTCTCAGCTCCTTAAAGACCCTGTCTTTAAGAGGAGCTCACACACAAGATGAAATGGAATCATTACAAGTACAGGCATAGCAGATAGACCGACAGTTAGCTGAGGGAATCTGTGGGAAGCGCTTGTACAGAAAGCCCAGGGTGCAGTCTCCAGCCTTGACAAACACCTAATGCTTATCGATTTCATCTGACTTCTTTCCTTTTCCTAGCAAATATAATTTTTAAATCTTTAGCATTCAGGGGTAGGGAGGGAGATGAGATGTCTAGGAAGAAGAGAAGGCCTATAAATATAATGCTGTTTATGGCTTTCCTCTGTTAGGTAGCTAGTATTAAGAAAAGCAACTGGTGGCTCTGTGGATTTCTACTGCAAATAAGTCTTCAGAGTGCTGAGTTATTTAAAATTAACACTGTCAAAAGTAGTATGAGTGTAAATGGGCTTCTAAAACAAGCCAGTTTATGTGCTACAGAACTGGTGTATGTAGGAAATACTTCTATTCTTGGAGTAGAAAAGCTGAAGAAATGTAAGTAATGTCGGTTTAATGGGTATTTTTTTCGTGGGTTTTAGGGCTGGGGATATCGTTTATTGGTAGAATACTTGCCTAATACGTTCACAGCTCTTATAGGTTCAGTCCCTCATCATCACCACCCTTCACTTCACCTCCCCCAAAAGTCAAATGGGTTGGAGGAATTTTTGGATTATCAAGCATTTTATTAATGTTTCTGGAATCAAAGTACAGCCATAAATGTTTCCCTTACTGTGCTTAATCTGAAATAGAGAAATAGCCATTAAGAAACTTATCCTAAAAAATGAGTTGCAACAGTTTTCATCACTTTATTATAAAGAAAGGATTTGGAATTTAATTATTTGAAGAAAAATGGAAGAGCAGCCAAATTATCACTCCTGTGCTATTTGCTTTAGTAGTGAGGAGCGAGCTGCTTAGGTGGGCTTCCTTACAGTCCTACAGGCTCAGGCCCTGGCGAGGAGAGCTTCAGTGCTGTAGCCTTTCTGTTTTATGCATGGGCTGTGGGGGAGTATCAGTGCTGTGTCCTTAGTGGGAAGGAGCGAACTTTTACTTTTTAATCTAAAATGTCCAAAGTGGGCTTGGTGTCAGCTGGAGACAATCCATTTGTGTTTTAGGCTTCTGTGCTACTCTGAAGAAAACTTACCACTGTAACTATGAAAATGTTTAGTTCTGTGGGTGGTACATTCACAGTGCTATAAGGCCAGAACTCCTCTTACTAGTTTCAGAGAGTTTCCCCATACCAAAAGAATACACCATATTTTACCTATGAGATAATTTTTCTCTTCAGTATTTTAGAGGAATAATTTTTCTCTTCAGTATCCCCTTCTTAATAGTACATGATTGGCAAGCTACATGCTAAGATCTAAGTCTTACTAAATTAAGCCAATAATAAAAAAGGGTTCCTGTGAGTAAGTCTATTTACAGATGTATTAGATCTAGGTGCCTAATGCACATGAAAGTATCCTGTGGCCACTCACACGAAGTCACTCAAGCAGTCACTCACATGCAGTCATTTACACATAGAAGCTAAGCCTTTTTACAGCAAAGGAAGAAATAGCAAAATGTTTCTTTCATTCCAATTTGTTGTCCTAAAAATTTGTGTTTGGCAAATATTTCAATGTCCAAGTTTCATGTGGGGAGCCTGATTTTTCCAGAGGGCTCACTAAGTAGCCTCATGTGATTTAGTCTTTGCTAGGTGAAGAGTAAGCACAATTGAAGCATCTATTCAATTTCAGATTGACATGAGCAGGGCACATAGCAGAATAGGCACAGGGGATCTCTGAGTTCAAGGCCAGCCAGAGGACATGACCCTGTTTCAAAATTAATTGACTAATTAAGTTGACATGAACATGACATTAGTAGGGGGCTGATTTTAAAAAGATCTACTTTATGAAATTTGAATTAATAAAATTATTTTCTTTAATGTACGGGGAGTTGTAAGAAAGTAAAGTAACTTTGTAACATGGGCTATTTACAGCAGCTTGACTAAATAAAAGAATGTGGGGCTGGCTAGATGGCTCAGCAATTCCAGAGGTCCTGAGTTCAATTCCCAGCAACTACATGGTGGCTCACAACCATCTGTAATGGGATCTGATGTCCTCTTCTGGTGTGTCTGAAGACAGCTACAGTGTACTCACATACATAAAATAAATAAATAAATCAAAAAAAAAGAAAAAAGAAAAACAACAAACAAAAAAAAGGATGTGTAGCTTGTTGGTAGAGTGCTTTGCCTCAAATACACATTACCTCATAAAGTAGGCATGCTGACATGCACCTGTCCTGGAACCTCAGCACTTGGGAAGTTCAAGGTCATTCTGAACTACATAGGAAGTTTGAAACCAGCCTGGGCTACGTGAGATTTTGTCTCAGAAGACAAGGAAAAGCAGTGCCTTTCTGTAATAGGTCATTGAGGAAGTAGATGCATGTTACAAAGGTCTGGGGTCTCTAGTTACATAACAAAGTAAGACCCCCAGTCCTTAGTGGCAGCTCTATCCAACTACTGTAGACACTGAGACTCCTATACATCCTAGCTTCACACTGCCTTCTGATTAAGTAGATAATAACCAATAAAGTAGCAGATTGGATGACATCCTGCTGTCTCTGGCTCATCTTGCTAAAGATGACTTCTGTGGTCTGTGGCTAGTTTTCTCGCTACAAGTGCTGGTGAAATCCAGTTGTAAGAGCAGGTTCATGAAATACAGGAGAGAAAAGTTGGTTGACTTATAGAAATGTGATTGCTATGATAAAGAAAGGTCAGATGGTTGGATCACTAACTGAAGCTAAAAATCTTCCTTCCAGAATTCAAGAAATTCTAGTCTGGCCTCTTCAGGATTTGGAGTGTCTCTTTCAAGTTTGTCACAACCATTGACTTTTGGAAGTGGACGGAGCCAGTCCAATGGAGTTTTAGCCACAGATAATAAGTCTTTGGGCTTCTCTTTCAGCTGCAGCTCTGCATCAGAGTCTCAGAAGGACTCAGAACTCTCCAAGAACTTGTTTTTTCAATGCATGTCCCAAACTTTACCCAGCAGTAACTACTTCAGCACGGTTTCAGAGAGTATGGCTGATGACTCCTCTAGCAGGGATTCCTTCAAACAGAGCCTGGAGAGCCTGAGCTCAGGCCTGTGCAAAGGCAGATCTGTTCTTGGAGCAGATACTCAGCCAGGGCCCAAGGCCGGCAGCTCTGTGGACCGAAAAGTGCCTGCAGAGTCCATGCCCACCCTTACTCCAGCCTTCCCACGGAGTCTCCTAAACACCCGCACCCCAGAGAATCATGAAAATCTATTTTTACAACCCCCTAAACTATCCCGAGAAGAACCTTCTAACCCTTTCCTGGCATTTGTGGAGAAGGTGGAACACAGCCCTTTCAGCAGCTTTGTGTCTCAGGCACCAGGTAGCTCTTCCTCTGCTACCACTGTCACCGCAAAGGCAGCAGCCGACTGGCCCGAGTCTCACTCCTCTGCAGATTCTGCATCTGTAGCAAAGAAAAAGCCCCTCTTTATCACAACTGACTCCTCCAAACTGGTATCTGGTGTTCTGGGCTCTGCTCTCAGCACTGGAGGTCCAAGCCTCTCTGCCATGGGGAATGGCCGCTCCAGCTCACCCACCAACAGCCTCACCCAGCCTATTGAGATGCCTACTCTCTCCTCCAGTCCCACAGAAGAGAGGCCAACTGTGGGGCCTGGCCAGCAGGACAACCCTCTCCTCAAAACCTTCAGTACCGTCTTTGGCAGGCACCCAGGCAGCTTTCTGTCCCCCCCAGCAGAGTTTGCACAGGAGAACAAAGCTCCTTTTGAAGCTGTAAAAAGGTTCTCATTGGATGAGCGAAGCTTGGCTTGCAGACAGGATTCGGACTCCAGCACCAACAGTGACCTGTCAGATCTGAGCGACTCAGAGGAGCAGCTGCAGGCCAAGAGTGGCCTGAAGGGGATTCCAGAGCACCTGATGGGGAAGCTAGGCCCCAATGGGGAACGTAGTGCTGAGCTGCTGCTGGGCAAAGGCAAAGGGAAGCAGGCCCCAAAGGGCCGGCCCCGGACTGCTCCCCTTAAAGGTGATCCTGTTGGGACCATACATGGTCTTTGCTCTAGCACAAACAGCAGATGCTTTGATGGAAAATTCTTAATCTCATACAATTACAGAGCCAAAGAGGCTCAACATCGCACCCCCCCCCCAACCTGGTTCTGGCAATGTTGCTTCTGTGTTGTCACTATGAGGGTTGTCTGGTCACAAAGAAATTTTTTTATCTTATTAATTTTTTTTAAACATTGGGAACTAAGTTTTTTTTGTGTGTCTCATTCCTTTCTACTTTCCTTAGACCATCTTTAAATTTACTTTTGGGGAGATAGAAAGAAATAGTCACTGTTTCCATAGCAACCTTTGGTAGATTTGATGAAGCAAAGAGATTCATAGCCTCTATTTGTTTTTTCTCCAAGACATCCCAGAGCTCAGTAGCTATGATAGGATATTGCTCAGAGTCTGGTGTCAAAAGCAGCTCTTTCCTTCAGGCTCTTAAATACTTTAGGAGTCCAAGAGGCTTTGGTCAAGGGTAGCCATATCCTGAAGAACCAGAGCCAGGTGGTGACTGCCTCCTTTCTCCCTTGAGGTTTTTCATACCTATCCCTAGAGTTTTCACTTAGCTGGGTTACTTGATACAGTTCTCCATGGCTTGTAGTTCCCAATTGAAGCCTTACTTCATGCACTCTTTTCTGGGTACATCTCCAAGGAGCACAGAGAGAAATAACTCTCACCAGGGTATGTCTTGTCATGTTATTGAACCCTATTTATACATACCTCTTGTGAAGGCCCTTTCTCCTCCTTCCCACGACAGTTGGCCAGTCAGTGCTGAAGGACGTGAGTAAAGTGAGGAAGCTGAAGCAGTCTGGAGAGCCCTTCCTGCAGGACGGCTCATGCATCAATGTAGCGCCCCACCTGCACAAGTGCCGGGAGTGCCGCCTGGAGAGGTACCGCAAGTTTAAGGAACAGGAGCAAGATGATTCTACTGTAGCCTGCCGCTTCTTTCACTTCCGGAGGTACTAGGCTCTTTTATCTGACTCACTTCCCAGTTTTCATTGGTTTTAAATGACTGCAGTTCTCTCTCTCTCTGGATCCATGGGTGTGTCTTGCCATCTTTCTTACCTTCCCTAACCTTTGCTCTTAGAGTCCGAGTTGAGGCTCTGTCAGAGTAGTCAGTCTCTCAGTTGGCTTGTGAAGTGGTATGTGGCTTTGTCCTTAAAGAATGTAAGTTGAACAATTTGAGCTGTGCTGTCCCTGAGTTACCCTCAGGTCTGATTCCATTGGAAGTTGCACCTACCTTTCCTAGTGCCAGAGTAAGCTGAGAGATGAGGGTTACGATTGGGACATCATGAGAGTGGAGCTTCTTTTTTTCCTTCCTTTGTCTTTCTGTTGGTTTGATTTGGGGGCAGTGTCTTATTTGTGTTGCCATTGTGGCCTTGAACTAGTGGACTCAAACAATCCTTCCCTCATCCTGTAAAGTGCTGGGGTTACAAGGTGTCTACCACCATACTTGATTAAGGATCTTTACTTGTTGAATAAAGAAATCAAGTTACTTCTCAGCTTTTTCAACTAAGATCAAATAAAGAAACCCAAATTTTTTATTGGTTTGACCTGAATTTCTTTATTTGACAAATATTTATTGGGCCACTAATTGTGTCAGCCACCCTCCCCTGACACACACACACACACACACACACACACACACACACTCACACACACACACAAGCCCCTCACCCTTTCTGTGGATTCAGAAGCAAAGAAAACAAATTTTAGCTCTCATAGTTTGAAGAAGTTTTTGGGGTTTTTTTGTTTGTTTTTTAAAATGATGTCAGGGCTGGAGAGATGGCTCAGTGGTTAAGAGCACTGACTATTCTTCCAGAGGTCCCAAGTTCAAATTCCAGCAAACATATGGTAGCTCACAACCATCCATAATTAGATCTGACACCCTCTTCTGGTGTGTCTAAAGAAAGTTACAGTGTGCTCACATATAATAATAAATAAATCTTTGGGCTAGAGCAAGCAGAGGTCCTGAGTTCAATTCCTAGCAACCACATGATGGCTTACAACTTTCTGTACAGCTACAGTGTACTCATACACATAAAATTAAAAATTCTTTTTTTAAAAAAATTGATGTCAAGGGGCTAGAGCAGTGGCTCTGGGGAGACTGCAGGTCTTTTAGAAAACCCTTGTTTGATTCCTAACACTCCTGTCAGGAGCCTCACAGCCCGTTAACTCCAGTGCCAGGGGATCTGCTGCTCTCTTGCTTGGTGGGTGGGTGGGTTGAGAGAGGGTTACTGTGTAGCCCTGGCTGGCTCTGAATTCACACCTGCCTCTGCCTTCCAAGTACTGGAGTTAAAGATATGTGCCACTATGCCTGCCCTGAGAAGTCGGTTAAAGCAGGTTCACTCTTGAGGCTGTACTATTACTGGTAGAACCAGAGTTGACAGACTAGGATGAGGCAAGGTCAGAAAATTCATGAAGGGTGTATATTTTATTTGTTGCTGGTTGGTTTTGAGATGGGTTCTCAGGATGCTTGTTTTCTCATTATTGCTTTTTTTAAATTTATTTATTTATGGGTTGGGGGGGCTGGAGAGATGGCTCAGTGGATAAGCACTGGCTGCTCTTACAGAGGACCCATGTTTGATTCTTAGAATACACGTGGCATCTCAACCATCTATAACTCCAGTCTTGGGGGATCTGAGACTGGCCTCGGAAGTGTATGTACCTATTCACATGTACACACAGCATTTGGCAGATAGAATAACTTAGAGAAGTTCACTGGGAATGAAACTCAGATCATCAAGTGCAGTAGGAAGTCCTTTGACCCACTGAGCCATATTTGCATTGTATTCACTGCTATAAGTAACCTACTGATGACTTAAAAGATTATGTGAAAATGTATAGTTCGACTAAAGTACCATAGTCAGTGAGGGACTTACTTGATCGGCCCCAGATTTTGATAGGGGCATGGGTAACAGGTAGGAAGTGTGGCCTCTAACCATTTCCCTCCGACCCCAAGGGATGGTTGTATTTGACTTGTGTTCTTTTTGCCTTAGGTTGGTCTTCACTCGAAAGGGGGTGCTCCGTGTGGAGGGCTTTCTGAGTCCCCAGCAGAGCGACGCGGAGGCCATGAACCTGTGGATCCCCTCTTCCTCCCTTGCAGAGGGAATAGACCTAGAAACCTCAAAATACATCTTGGCCAATGTTGGGGACCAGTTCTGCCAGCTTGTAATGTCTGAGAAGGAGGCCATGATGATGGTGGAGCCACACCGTAAGGCGCCTTTCACTATTCCCAGCTGTTCCCATCTTGCTGTCTTGATTGGGAGGAGAAGGCATCTGCTATGAATTAGGACTGATAAGACTTGTCTTGTAGAAGCCTATCCAGATGAACTGTTCCCAGCACGTGCCATTCTTTCCGTCTCTGACAATTAGTAAACAGAACCTCCTCTTCACTGTGCCTTTGTGTCTGTCACACATCTGCTGTGTGGCGTTGAGCTGTTCTCAGTTTGCTTTGTACAAATTTGTATCAGTACCAGTGTTCTATGGTTTGTTGAGAGACATGGTGCTATTTAATGCTTAATTTCTCACCTAGAATCCTCATTATTACAGAGAGACAGTACAGATACATACATACAATTTCCATACCAAGGGAAAACTATACTATGAATTTATACATTACATTTCAAGAAAAAACTTCTCTTTTCTTTTGTCAAGTTCTCTGTAAAGATTTTATACTGTCTGTTAAAAAGTTATTTTTTCTCAATTGATAACATGTAGCATTAACTTTCGAGGAATTAATTGGCACTAGGAATCTTATCACCTTCTGTTACTACAACCCCCCACAACACTCAGTATTCCATATATTTGTTTCTCTTACAAAAGTCTTACGTAGACTTGTTTATTTTTTAAAATTTTTATCGATGGACAAAATGCCATGAGTAGCAGTCAATAAAATAAGTCTCATGCTATTGGTCACGGTTGTCAATACCAAAAGTGTTCTTCTCTCACCAGAGAAAGTAGCATGGAAGCGAGCGGTACGTGGGGTTCGGGAGATGTGTGATGTGTGTGAGACAACTCTCTTCAACATCCACTGGGTTTGTCGAAAATGTGGATTTGGGGTCTGCCTTGATTGTTACCGGCTCAGGAAAAGCCGACCAAGGAGTGGTAAGTAATACTGTCTGTCTCAGGTAATTCTAAACATGACTGGTAGGCATATATTTCTAAGCTTTGGCAGTAGAATCAGGAGGGGTTTATGTCTCTTTTAAGCTGCTCAGTTTCAGTCGTCTTTGTCATAACTCTTTTTTTTTTAGACATATAACATCTTTTTTAAAGATTAGTTTTTATTATTTTTAATTGTCTGACCGTGTCTGTCTGCGGGTATATGTGTACAGGTGAACACAGATTTTTTTACAGAGGCTAGAAGAAGGCGTGGCTTCCCTTGGAGCTGGAGTTACAGATAGTTCTGAGCAGACTGATAGAGGTACTGGGAACCAAACTGGGATCCTTTACAAGAACAGTATATATTCTTGACTGCTGAGCCATCATTCCAGCCCCTGTTGTAATGTCTTAAGATTGCCAATGTTCGGCCCATTTGGGAAGTCTACAGTCAAGGATTATTACAACTGAGCTAAGTCTTCACTTTTTCCTTTATAAAAAAAAAATTTAGTAAGTCAGGCATGGTGATACATGTTTTTAATCCATACACTCAGAGACACAAGCAAGTGGATCTTCAAGGCCAGCCTGGTATACATGGTGAGTTCTAGGACAGCCAGGGCTACACAGAGAAACCCTAAGAGGAATGAGTTCAGGGCTCTCAGAAGCCACAAAAGAAAGTCTGCCTGGGTTTGATGGCACATGCCTTTAATCCTAGCACTTAAGACTAGAGGCAGAAGTGTCTCTGTAAGTTCAAGGCCAGCCTGGTCTATATAGAAAATTCTAGGACAGCCACAGCTACTAAAAAAGCAAACAAATAAAAAGTAAAATAAAAAATGTGAGATATCAGATTCCTGGAGCTGAAGTTCCATCTGTTTTTAGCTGCCTGGTGTGGGTACAAGCAGCTGAAAAGGTCCTGTGCAAAGTAGTATGTGCTCGTAACCACCGAGCCATCTCACAATACTGTCAGTTCACTGTCTTTGTTGTTATTTTCAAACAAACCTTTTAAAAATGTATAAAGCAAGCTGAGCAGTGGTGGCGCACGCCTTTAATCCCAGCATTTGGGAGGCAGAGGCAGGCGGATTTCTGAGTTCGAGGCCAGCCTGATCTACAGAGTGAGTTCCAGGACAGCCAGGACTACACAGAGAAACCCTGTCTAAAAAAACAAACAAACAAAAAAAGTATAAAACAGTAGTTTAAACCATAAAAATGTGTGGCCACCCTAGCAAATCTTGTCCTTATTAGGTGTTATTTACCATTGCTTCCTTGCCCTGGCCTTTTGCTCTTGCTAATTAATTTCTGTCCCTATAGATTTACATATTCTGCTCATGTCATATAGATGGAATCATAATTCATATTTTTTGACTGGTTTCATAATGCTTTATATTCAGGTTTGTCTATAAAAGTACATATCAGTTGATCTCTTTCTATTGTCTAGTGTATGTATCTTATATGTACATCTCAGTTATATTCATTTTGGCTGTGTGGATACTGCCATTGTGTGCAGGGTTTTGTGTGGATGTATGCTTGTTAGTCTTGTGGTTATATATGTAGGAGTACAATTTCTGGGTCAAGCCAGGTGTAATAGATAAACATTTGTAAGCCTAGCACTTGGAAGGTAGAGGGGAGAGGGTATAGAGATTAGCACTAACCTCAGCTGCGTAGTGAGTTTGCCAGTCTGGGTGACACCACACTTCATCTCAAAATGAGCAAACAAAAAAGACAGGTGGGCATACAGTAATTCTTTATTTAACTGTCTGTGGACCTGATGTCGTGCCACATACCTGTGAGTGGGGCTGAGGCCTGAGGCAACAGACTTGCTTGGGTGCAGAATGTTGAGACCAGTCAGGGCAACAGAGTAAGCCCTCCATCTGCAAAAATAATGACTAGATTAAGTAATAACCTTTTTGTTTTGAGACTGCCCCATATAAGGAGAGCTGGCCTCAAACTCTGCAGAAGAGGATGGCCTTGATCCTAATCCTCCTGCTTCTACCTCTCAAGCGCCAGGATCACGGGTATAGGTCACCATCCCTGGCTAAATAAAGGTCTTTTGAGGAACTTCCAGAGTATACTCCAAAGTGCCTTACAGTTTTATAATCCCCTCTACATCCTGCG
Organism: Montemys delectorum; assembly: GCA_019843815.1. Classification (NCBI taxonomy): domain Eukaryota; kingdom Metazoa; phylum Chordata; class Mammalia; order Rodentia; family Muridae; genus Montemys; species Montemys delectorum. The sequence continues at coordinate 47,209 of JADRCD010192114.1, forward strand.
GGATGGTTTTTCTCCATGGCTAGTGATGCTGCGTCTCCTCTTAGGTCTTATTGCCCATCTGCTCTATCTACAGATACATATTAAATGACTTGCTTCCCAGGGTTCTAGCTTAGGCTAGGAATCCCTTGCCCCTTGATGTCCTCATCTGTCCTTCTCAGAGATCCAGTAGAACAGTTGGGTACCTGTGCTGTTTGGTAGTGGTTTTAGTCTTTGTTCAAATGGTCTCCCTTCACAGGCAGTGCTAGTGTCAAATCACCATCTTCCTTTCTGTACCTCCTCAGTACTCTGAACATGGAGATCTCGGGTTTCTATCACCACATCTGATCTGGTGTTATGGTGGTGGCAGCAGGGCCGGTAGATTTTATTTATTTTTGTTTGGTTGGTTGGTATGTTTTGTTTTGTTTTGAGTTTTGGCCTGGTGGATATGGATATTGGCTTAAGTAACTAGAACTTGAAAACCTGCACCCATAACATACACCAGCTGTGGTATCTTGGGCCAGTGACTTAACTCCAAGCCTTAGTTTCCTTTTTAAATAAAACAAAAATACAACATTATTAGCAACATTGTTGTAGGTAATTAAATGAACTATATCTAAAGTGCTTACACAGGATTGACACCTTCTAAGCATGGCATAAAATTAACAGTCGGCCTTTCTACCCTGACTCTATAGGAATTGCTTTTCTGCCATAAACAAAAAGAAACAGTAAGTATTTAAAACTCTAATTTTCCAGATTTTGCATCAGGCAGCATGGGACTGTGAACTCTGAGAAATGGGAAGAAACAAGCTGGTTTCTACAGTGGCCTGTGCACTGCCTAGGAGCAGCTTCTAACTGTAGCACAGAGGAGACCAAATCAGCTTGGCAGCCCCACTGGGCTGAGACAGAGCAAAGTCGGATAGAATACCTGGGTAGAGGAAAGGGCTGCGCACACATAGCAGCAGAGGCTGCGCAGATGTCCCAGGTTTTCTGTGTAAGAGGTCTACACAAGTATTAGATCAAACTTCCTGAGGCCCAAAACTGATCTTCAGAGAATAATTGGCAAGTAATTTTCAGAATTCATAATTTTAGGGGGAAAAAAATCTTTCTTTCTTTTTTCTTTTTCCTCCCTTCCCCCTCCTCACAGGACGAGGTTTCTCTGTAGCCCTGGCTGTCCTGGACCTCCTTCTGTAGACCAGGCTGGCCTCAAGCTCACAGAAATCTGTCTGCTCTGCCTCTTGAGTGCAGGGAGGGATTCCAGGCTTGTACTACCATGCCTGAGGTCAGAATCACAACGTTAAAGAGATGCATGGCCTCCCAGCACTTAGGAAGCAAATGCAGGTGGATCTTCATGAGTTAAAAGCCAGCCTGCTATACATAGCAAGTTCCAGGACATCAGGACTATATAATATATTATTTCACAAAAATAAAAATAAAATAAAAACAACAATAGAAAGAGATGCTTGTTATAGTCCAGAAGTCTCCCATCTGAGTTGTGGGATTTAGAGTTAAAATCTTCTTTGATTTGGGGCTGGAGAGATGGCTTAGTAGGTAACCCAGGTTTTGTTCCCAGTACCTATACGAATGTCTGTAACCATATGTCTATCTGTAACAACTGTCTGTAACTCCATTTTCTGGAGATCTGACACCCTCTTCTAGCCTCTATTAGCACTAGGCACACAGGTGGTACATATACATACATGTAGGCAAACAACCTATATATGTAAAATAAAATTTCTAGAACTGCCATCAAGAATTGTAAAGCAAACTTTAGAAGATTCAAACTAGGGGCGGGGGGTGGGATGGGGGTTTGTGGAGGGGAAACCGGGAAGGGGGATAACATCTGAAATATAAATAAATAAAATAACCAATTTTTTAAAAAAGACTCAAACTGATTGCTGACTTGCACTAATAAGTTTAACAGTATTCAAAGGGTTTAAAAACAAAAAATGCGGCTGGAGAGATGGCTCAGCAGATAAGAGCACTGACTGCTCTTCCAAAGGTCTTGAGTTCAATTCCCAGCAGCCACATGGTGGCTCACAACCATCTGTAAAGGGATCTGATGCCCTCTTCTGGTGTGTCTGGAAACAGCTACATTGTACTTATATACATAAAATAACTGTTTAAAAAAACAAAGCAAACAAACTAAAAAACTGTATCCACACACATAGCAACAAAACTCTGTATTCAATCAACAAAGTCAAAAATAAAGGGAAGAGAAAAAGGGCAGAGTTGAGGTATGATCAATAACTCAAAAAGACAAAAAAGAAAATGCCTATAAATAGTGTGGATGATGATGCTTGTCTAAGTGACACACCTAATATGAAGTGGTAGTCTAATAGTTGAAGATAGACTATGATAAGTTAAAAATTAGTACTGCTAACCCTAGAGCAATTCCTAAAAAAATCAAAGCTGTGAGGCTGGAGAGATGACTTATTGTTTAAGAGTGTTTCCTTCCCAGCATCCTTATCAGGCTGCTCACAGCCACCTTTAACTTTAGATCCAAGGGACTGGATGCCCTCATCTGACCATGGCGGGCACCTGTCCACATACAGCTCATTCACAGACACACTCTAAATCTGGCAGCAATACCTATAATCCTAACACGCAGGAGAAAGAAGCCGGAGGATACACTGCTTAGCAAGTCTGAGACCAGCTGGAGACATATGAGAAGCTGTACAACACAATACAAAAACAGTGCTGGCCAAGATCGAAAAAAGGACATTAAGTGCAAAGAGTTCAAATTTGTAGAGGAGTAGGCTTGTTTTTTGTCATGATTGACTTGAAGAAACATCAAGTATCTACTTTAGATTGTTGGTTTATTTATTATAATGTATAGCACAGTAGAACAGATCATATTTTTAGTTTTTTAAATAAGCTGTTGCTTTCTTTGGCCATCAGAGAATTTGTGGTTCTAAAACTTGTACTCACTGAAAGAGATTCAACTGTGACCCCATAAAATCAGAAATTAATTTCTGTTTCAGAGACAGAAGAAATGGGTGATGAAGAAGTTTTCTCCTGGCTAAAGTGTGCAAAGGGGCAGTCCCATGAACCAGAAAACCTCATGCCTACACAGATCATCCCTGGCACAGGTAAATAAATTTCTGTTATGCGATTGGGTAGAAAAGCGTTGTGTTTATTGTTTTGATTTTGAAGTGTTGAGTATTAAACTCTCAGCCTTTCACATGCTAGGTCAACACTTCTACCACAGAGCTATATCCCTAGCCTGAGTATATTGGTTTACTTTGTGGTGCATGGGTCGGGGTGGGGGGGTATGGTCTGTGTGTGTGTGTGTGTGTGCGCGCATGCGTGTGTGTTTGGTGGGGATGGGATGTGCACACATGTTTGTGATAGGGTCTCACTTTGTAACCCTGACTGGCCTAAAACTCAAAATGTAAAACCAGGCAGGCCTCAACTCACAAGAGAACCACTTGAGCCAGGCAGTGGTGGCGCACACCTTTAATCCCAGCACTTGGGAGGCAGAGGCAGGTGGATTTCTGAGTTCGAGGCCATCCTGGTCTACAGAGTGAGTTCCAAGACAGCCAGGGATACACAGAAAAACCCTGTCTTGAAAAACCAAAAAAGAAAAGGGAGAGAGGAGAGAGAGAGAGAGAGAGAGAGAGAGAGAGAGAGACTTGACTCCTTGTTTTGTTTGTTTACTTACTATGTTGTGGGGGTTTAGGTTGAATGTATGCAGGGCAGCAGACCGCAGGAACTGGGATTAAAAAGGGCTGTGCGCCACTGTGAAGGTCTGGGAATTGAGCCCTTTCACTGTGTAACAGCAGCCAGTGCTTTTTAACCTCTGACCCATCTCTTCAGCACCATTGTTGTGGCTTTTTTTTCCTTAATTTTTTAGAGATTTATTTTTATTTCATATTATTCGTGTCTGTGTGGTACATCTGTGTGCCAATAACTTTGGAGTTCAGAAGGGGGCTTGAGGTGCCCTGGAGCTAGAGTGACAGCCTGACATCAATTCTGGAAACTGAACTTGGGTCCCCTAGAAGAGGAAGAAGCACTCTTATTTTTTTTTTAAAGATTTATTTATTTACTTTATGTATATGAGTGCACTGTCTTTAGACACACCAGAAGAGGGCATCTGATCCCATTACAGATGGTCATGAGCCACCATGTGGTTGCTGAGATTTGAACTTAGGACCTCTGGAAGAGCAGTCAGTGCTTCTGAAGCTAAGCCATCTCTCCAGCCCAGAAGAAGCACTCTTAACTGCTGATTCACTTCTCTAGGCCTTGTTTTAACCTCAAGAGCACAGAGTGACCTGGAACTCACTATTAACTAAGCTTGAATTTAGGATCCTCTTGCTTCCAACTCCCAAGTACTGGGATTACAGGAGTATTGCACCACCACACTCTGTTGTCTACATGCTGGGATGGTCCCAGGGCTTCATGCAAGCTAGGCAAGTACTCTGCCAATTGAGATTGCATCCCTAGCCCACAGGAAGTGGTTTTACATAGTATAAGCAGGCCTTGAACTTGGGACAGGTAAATGATTGGCTGAGCCAAAGTGAAAGAAAGTAGTTAGTTACTAGATCAGTTGCTACTTTTTCATTGCTGTGACAAAATACCCAGGAAAAGTCACTTCAGAGTTTTATTCAAAGGCAGGATTCAGAAATGAAATGGTGTTCTTGCTTTTCTTTTTTAGTCAGTTTTGGGCCTCTGAGGATGGGTCTTCCCTCTTCATATAAACCTTTCTAGAAATATGCCTCAGACATCCAGAGCAGTGTTACCAGTTATTCTAAACTGAGTCAAGCTGATCTTGATAAGCCATCATTCTAGGTGTTAGGAAAGGCTTCTGGTTTTAGGTTTATAAAGTATAGCTGGAGCACTTGTTACTCTCAGAAGGCCTAGGCTCAGTTCCCATCACTCACATAGGACAATTCACAACCAGCTGTAACCCTAGTTCCAGGGATCCAATTACCTCTTTGGTCTCAAGGGCATCCGTGCATGCATATGTGTGGGCATTCAAGTAAAGTAAAATCAAAGCAGACAAACTAAATATGTTTTACCAGGTGTGGTGGCACACGCTTTCAACCCCAGCACTCAGGAGGCAGAGGCAGGAGGATCTCTGAGTTCAAAGACAGCCTGGTCTATAGAGTGAGTTCTGGACAGCCAGGGTTACACAAGAAACCCTATCTCAATAATAATAATTTTTAAAATGTATGATTTAAAAAAAAACAAAAACAAAAACAACTGAAACTGCCATGATGCTTCAAAACTGTCGTGCTAGTCCTCGGGAAGCTGAGGCAGGTAGGAGGCTGCGGTGGGTTGGAGGCTATCCTAGGTTCCCATAGTAAATTCCAGATCAGGCAAACAATAATAAAAATATCTAGCTAGGTGGTTGGGGATTTAGCTCAGTGCAAGACCCTGGGTTTGGTTCTCAGCTTCCTGTGACTGAGGACTATCCAGCTCAGCATAACCAAACCTCTGAGTCCTTGACAGGGGAAATGGCTGTGTATGTTTGGGTCATAATTCCAGCTCTCTGCACCAAGTCCTCCTCAGAACTTCAAAGGCAACCTGTCTCAAAACAGAGCAGGTGTTCCAACAGTACTTACTTACTGTCTCTCTCCTCCTTAGCGCTTTATAATATTGGAGACATGGTACATGCTGCCCGGGGAAAGTGGGGAATTAAAGCAAACTGCCCTTGTATAAGTCGGCAAAGCAAATCTGTTCTGAGACCTGCTGTCACCAATGGGATATCCCAGGTAAGACGCGTGAGCCAAAACTAAGACAGGCTATCTTTCTTCCTTCCTTCCTTCCTTCCTTCCTTCCTTCCTTCTCTTCCTTCCTTCCTTCCTTCCTTCCTTCTTTCCTTTCTTATTTTCTTTCTTTCTGTCTTGTAGTTCTTCCTCCCCCCGCCTCTTCCTTCTTCTACTTGGGTTCTTTTTACATTTTTATTTTCTTTAAGAATTACTCCCAGGAGAAGCAACACTGGGATAGAAGGGTGAAAACACAGGAATGGTGGAGGAATGAATCCCAACCAAAATTAAGTGTGTATGAAAATGCCATAGGGACCTGTTCTTTGTGTACCAACTAAACTGAAAATTAAAGCTTTCAATTTAAAAGGAAAACTTCAATCTGAACTACTCAGGATTCTGAGGTAAAAGAATTGTTAGTTTTGAGGCCCCTCTGAGCAACATATCAAGATCATATCTCAAAAGCAAAGTCAAACAACAAATAAGAACTTACAGTCTACAGCTTACATTTGAAATTCTCCTCAAACCACTAACATGGGATGGATTACTAGAAACCCAAGTGTGGGTGCTAAGAGCTCTGGAGATGTGTCTTCAATAGAATCCGTGTGCTGATGACCCATTATAGATGGTTGTGGGTGCTGGAAATTGAACTCAGGATTTCGGGAAGAGTAGCCAGTGCTCTTAACTAACAGAGTCATCTCTCCAGCCCGTAAGAGGTTAACTTTACTCACTGGTTTTCTGCTGTAGAAGCACTCTAAGACAAATTATAAATTCTGTCTTGTTCGCTTGGTTTTCTACAGAACCTTGCATAAACGGCTGACACATTGTAGACTTAATAAATGTCTACGGATTACAGAATGCATGAAATTACATTGAGACGGTTTCAGGTTATTCTTCCCAGACCTATATAGTGTCAGCAGCCGTTGTAGTCCTGGTCAGTGCTCTCTGCCTAAGCGTGCCCTCGGCAGCCCTTCTCAGTGGCCCTCTAACCTTCCCTCTGTGCTTTAGCTTCCCAGTATAACCCCTAGTGCCTCTTCTGGAAACGAAACTACCTTCTCAAGTGGAAGCGGAACTACAGCGATAACAAATCCAGAGCCGGACCAAGTTCCCAAAGGTGCTGGCACTGACGGCAGACCTGAGGAGCCCCTAAAAGCAGAAGGTTCTGCATCAAATAGCAATAGTGAACTAAAAGCCATCAGGCCCCCGTGCCCTGACACAGCCCCTCCTTCCTCTGCTCTGCATTGGTTGGCGGATTTAGCAACTCAGAAGGCTAAAGAAGAAACAAAAGGTAAGATGAAGCACCTGTGCCCCAGCTGTGGGAAGGGTGTTGGGTAATTCTGTGAGTTTTCAAACTGACATATTTACCTGCACTTAGAGGGGTGCTGCTTGCTTTCTCTGGTTGGTAGCACATCAGGGTACTTTTCCTGTTGTTTTTGGTTGGTCGTTTGGTTGGTTAGTTGGTTCTTTGGTTGGCGTTGGTTGGTTGGTTCTTTGGTTGGTTGGTTGACGTTGGTTGGTTGGTTGGTAATGTTGTTGGGTCCTTACCTGGACCTCCTTAGTCAGAACAACCATGGGACAGTTTTGAGTGAACTTCCCCCTGGATTGTTCTATAGCCAGAATTAGCAGCTAGACTTAGAATAGCAATTTTGGTTTGAAGAGGATCTCGTCTTGGCTTGAAAGCATCAGCCATGTTAAATGGGCCTGAGAACCACCTGGGAATTATTTTTCTTCAACCCCACTTAGAACCATTGAGTTAAAATTTCTTGAGATAAGGACTGATCTCCATTTATAAAAAACAAATATCACAAATGATTCCAATCCAAGAGATCTGGAGACCCACTTAAACTGTCTTAGAAGATAAAAGATAGATGAGAAAAAAGAAATTTTGTCATCCAAACATAGGTAAGAAGAAAAAGTCAGAGAATTTTCTTTGTATCCCTAAAACCTATGTTCAGAGCTTCTGGACACACAGTAATCCCACATAGTTTGGAGGCAGGGCACTGCAGAAGGTATTTCTCTCATTCCATCTAGCTGTGTTGAGAGAGTCAGTGTCTCCTGCTGCTCCTCCTTGCCTAATGCTCTCTGTTTTCATATTCTTACAGATGCAGGGTCCCTGAGGTCGGTGCTCAGTAAAGAGTCTCATTCACCCTTTGGGCTGGACTCATTCAACTCCACTGCAAAAGTCTCTCCATTGACTCCAAAGCTTTTTAACAGTCTGTTACTAGGTCCCACTGCCTCCAACAGCAAAACTGAAGGTTCTAGTCTTCGAGACCTCCTTCACTCTGGGCCGGGAAAGCTTCCTCAAACCCCCCTGGACACAGGCATACCCTTCCCCCCTGTTTTCTCTTCATCCTCAGCAGTAAGTGTCTGTTCTACAACTCTAGCCTTTAATGGGTTTTTGGGTTTTTTGTTTTTTATGAAAAAAACATCACAGATCTAGATGATTGAGTGAGAGCCTCCTGGTTACATGATCAAACTAACAAAATCTCTTTTTACATTAGGTTCTTGGAATGTTTATTATCATTTTAAGTTGTGAGCCTTGGGTACCATTTTATGACGTCAATAAAAGTTGAGGGTCAGTGTGACGACCTGAGTTCAATCTTCAGGGCCCTCAGTGGAACAAGAGAACTTACTTACTCCTCAAGTTGTTGTCTCACCTCCATGTGGTACCATAGAAAAGCACCCATTCCTATAGACATGTCAACTCCCCTACCCGTCCCTCCCTCCTCTCTCCCCCTCTTCTCTCCCCCAGGCCTGCCCCCCACACTGACACAGACATACACACATTCCTTTTTTAAGGAAGTCAGTAAAAACTGAAGCATTCCTTTTTTGGTCTTCAGCAGAAAGGTTATTACATTGATCCATTTGATTTTCACTAGAAAATAAACACTAGAATTTTGTAAGCTGAGCAGTGTATTCATAGTGTGCTCTGTTGGATTCAAGACTTTAAAACATCCAGGACAGCTCCAGTCTTCTACCTGTGTATCCACTCCCTCTTTGTGTTCTTCCCTTGCTCAATGGTTCTGTATCATCTGATTGCTCAGCCCCAAATTGGAATCCTTTGGAACTCTCCTCTTACATTCTGTACGTAATTTGTCAGCAAATTCTTCTGTTTCCTCCTCAGATCTACTCATGATCATCAGGTACAGCTCTTTTGTAAAATGAACCAGCATCCTCTCACCTAAGTCTTTGTGGTACATTTCTTACAAGACTAAAGCTTTGGTCCTATCTATCCCTCTGTCCTTCCTCTCTCTGACCTTTTTTCCCTCATACTCATTGCAGCCATACCCACTCTTGGATCCTTCCTGTGTATCCACGGGCTTGCTTCTTGAAACAAACCACTAGGCAGGCTTCTGTTGTAGGTTACACTTCAGTTCTCAAGTGGGCCACACTAGCCTCAACTTATTGTGTAGCTTTGAATGGCATTGAACTCCTGATCCTCCTGCCTCTGCCTCCCAAATTCTGAGAGTATGTACCTGTGTCCCCACACCTGGGTCTATGGCACTCATCTTCCACACAGAGTTGCTTTCCTAGCACTTGTTATAATCTGCTCTATTTCTCTTGCCTGCACCAAAGGCTTCTTGCTGACTAGTACTAGTACATAGTAATTTTTTTTTTTCGAGACAAGGTTTCTCTGTGTAGCCCTGGCTGTCCTGGAACTCACTCTGTAGGCCAGGCTGGCCTCGAACTCAGAAATGCACCTGCCTCTGCCTCCCAAGTGCTGGGATTAAAGGCGTGCGCCACCACCGCCCATCATAGTAATTATTTTTAGTAAGCATTGGTGTAATGTGTGAATTCTCAGACTACAAAAGTTAAAGATAATAGAAGAGCAAGTGGAGGACTAGAGAGA